>CAIGRL010298420.1:0-16052 GCA_903798325.1 Fraxinus xanthoxyloides
ACCATATGTCAACACTTTTTGGGTTGCTTAGGTTTTCTTAGTTTTTTGGCCTTCATAGCCAATCTCTTATCTAGCCCTAGCTACCCCACTTCATTATTGAATTACCGATGTTCCAAATGTCAGAAACAGGGGAGACCACCTCCACACCTCAATCAGAAGAGGTGATCAAACCCCCAAATAGCAGGAGAACTGCAGAATATCCAAGTCTCTTACATGTTAGATGGGAAAAATTATCTCAAGTGGTTTCAACTTATTTGTACAATATTGAAGGGAAAATGGAAGATTAGCCATCTCATGGGAATAGGTCCTAAACCAGGGGATCCTAAATTTGAAGCATGGGATGAGGAAGACTCCATGATTATGGCGTGGCTATGGAACTCCATGACTCCAGAAATAAGTGACACATGTATGTTGTTGGCTATTGCAAAAGACATATGGGATGCGATTCAGCAGACATATTCCAAAGCCAAAGATGCTGCTCAAGTGTACGAAGTCATGGTTAAAACTATGGCTGCAAAACAAGGGAACAAGACAGTTATTGAATATGCAAATCAATTAAATTCCTTGTGGCAAGAATTGGTCGTGTGATAAAAACAAAACGCTCAGATGATGCAGTAGTTCTGAAGGACTTTATTGAGTAAGACAGGGTTTATGATTTTTTGGTTGGACTTAATCCAGAATTTGATCAAGTAAGAATACAAATTCTTGGGAAGCCAGAGGTTCCAAGTTTTAATGAAGTTGTGGCTATAATCCGAAGTGAAGAAAGTAGAAGAGGGTTGATGCTTGAACCATAAACAACTAATAGTTCGACTGTGATGGTTGTTAGTAACAACAAATCAACCACAAACGTTGAAAAAGGAACTACAGCTGAAGGAAAAAAAAATGGTCAGCCAAAGAACCAAAATAAGGATGGATTATTGTGCACTCACTACAAAAGGTCTCGCCACTCCCACGAAACTTGTCCCAAAGTCCTGAATGGGGTAAACAATGAGGTCAATAGTGGAACAATGGTCAAAGTCGAGAATGGGGTAAACAAGGAGATCAATCATGGAACAATGGTCATGTCCATATTGTTGTAGGTTCACAATGTGAAGGTATATCAGAGGAATTGAGTGGTTTCAGCCAAGATGAGATTGAGAAGGTGAGATCACTTATCAACAACTTTGGAAAAAATGAAGGATCGTCAGGTACTTGCTCTTTGGCATATTTCGGTGAGTCTCCATCTTCCATTGGATTAAATGTCTTAGATAAAACTCTTACAAACTCATGCGTCATAGTCTCGGGAGCAACCGACCATATGACTAGACTATCAAATATTTTTTCAACCTACACCCCATGTCCAAGTAAGAGGAAAATAGCCGCAGCTAATGGATCTTTGATCACTGTAGTAGGTTTTGGGAATGTCAAAATAAGTCCATCAGTGACTTTGAAAAATGTCCTCCATGTTCCTAAATTTTCCACAAACCTCGTCTCTATATGTAAACTTGCCCGAGACTTATGTTGTTATGTGATTTTCGACAGTAATAAGTGTATATTTCAGGATAAAGGTTCTGGGAGGATGATTGGACATGTTAGAGAAAGGGATGGCCTCTATTACCTCCAAGCACCAAGTCAGTTGAGCATGACTAAGGACATATTTTCCTCTTCTTTCATATTAGAGTTTGTCTTCTCCAGTAAAGAAAAATTTTACTTCATCATTGTCGACTTGGACATCCATCGTTTAGGATTGTTAAAATTATGTTTCCCTCTCTTTGTTTAAGGGTTTAGATGTTGAAACTTTTCATTGTGAGATGTGTGAACTTGCTAAACATAAGTGTGTATCTTTTTCAATTAGTAATAAAAGAAGTATTGTTCCTTTCTATCTTATCCATGGCGATAGTTCGGGTCCATCTACTATTTTTGGTGTGTCTGGGGCAAGATGGTGTATTTCTTTTATTGATGATTGTACAATGGTTACATGGATTTTTTTTTGGCTTAAACACAAGTGTTCCCAAATTTCTGTTCCATGATAAAAAAAAATCAGTTTGGAGTCAACATCAAAAGAATTAGGTCGGATAATGCCAGGGACTATTTCAATCAAAATCTTACCCTATATTTTCAAAAAGAATGAATGGTGCATGAGTCATCTTATGCCAATATCCCACAACAAAACGGGGTAGCAGAAAGAAAGAATGGTCACCTTCTTGAAAACACTAAAGCTTTATTGTTTCAAAATAATATGTCTAAGGCCTTTTAGAGGAAAGCAATTCTTACAGCCACTCATTTGATAAATCATTTGCCTTCGAGAGTCTTAGGTTTTAAGAGTCCTATGGACGTGCTTTCCACATTTTATCCCAACATAAAGGCTACAAACAACCTTGTCCCTAGGATATTTGGGTGTGTCCATGTTCATAGTCAAAATAAGGGTAAATTAGATCCAAGGGCTCTTAAATGTGTCTTTGTGGGCTATTCTTTAACCCAGAAGGGGTATAAATGTTACCACCCTCCATCAAAGAAGTTTTTGTCTCCATGGATGTCACATTCAATGAGAAGGAATCTTATTTTACCAATCCTTATCTTCAGGGGGGGAGTTCAACTAGGAAAGATAAGGAAGACTTTCTATCATCAATTCATATGTCTAAAACATGAGATTGTCCCAATTCTGTGCCTATGAGTCCTTCTAAACTCTTACCTAAAATGGGTCCTTCTAAACCTTCACCTGAATCTACACCCATACCTGAACCCGTGTCTGATTCTGCTCCTAGTAATGTGAAATTTGACGTGGTGTACACAAGAAAGAAGAAATTTGTCCCTGAACCTATGCAGATCCAAGAGTCCAGCTCAAATCCTTTGAATGAGGTAACAATTTCTAACCATTCATTGCAAGATGAAACTGAATCTCATGTTGATAATGACGATCAAGACCTGGACCTTCCAATTGCCATTAGGAAAAGAACTAGAAAATATACAAAACAGCCACTATACCCTCTAGCAATTTTTTTGTCATTTAAGAATTTTTCACCATCTCATCGAGCCTTTCTTGTAAGCTTAAATACTATCACCATTCCCACCACTTTGTTGGAGGCTTTGTCCAATGAAAAATGGAAACAAGCTATGAATATGGAGATGGAAGCATTAGAAAAGAATAAGACTTAGGAGTTGGTGAAATTACCGTCGGGAAAGAAACTGGTGGGTTGTAAGTGGGTATATACGGTGAAGTATAAAGCAGATAGCTCAATTGAGAGATACAATGCATGGTTGGTAGAAAAGGGGTATACCTAAACCTATGGAATTGATTATTTAGAGACCTTTGCTCCTGTTGCAAAGATGAACACGGTTAGAGTACTGTTATCACTTGCAAATAATTATGGTTGGGAGTTGCAACAATTTGATGTCAAGAATGCTTTCTTACATGGGGAACTAGAGGAAGAAACTTACATGGAAGTTCCACCATGATATAGGAAGAATTTAACTGCACATACTGTGTGTAAATTAAAAAAGGCGTTGAATGACCTTAAGAAATCACCTCGAGCATGGTTTGGGAGATTTACGAGAGTGGTGTTAGCTATAGGATAAGAACAAAGCCAAAGGGATCATACATTGTTCACTAAACACTCTTCTTTAGGGGGAGTTACAGCCCTTTTGGTGTATGTTGACGACATAATAGTGACTGGAGATGATGTTAAGGAAAAACAGGTCTTGAGTCAAATTGAGATTAAAGCACTGGGGAGACTGAAGTTTTTCTTGGGATTGAGATGGCTCGCTCTAGGCAAGGAATTTTGATCTCTCAACAAAAGTATGTCATATACCCTCTCAAGGAAACTAGTATGTTTGCCTGCATGCCAGTAAGTACTCCCATGGATTTAATCTTAAACTTAGGAAAGAAGAGGAGGATGCTACAGTAGACAGAGAAATGTATCAACGCCTTGTAGGGAGACTCATTTATTTGTCTCACACCCGACCGGATATAGTATATGCAGTGAGTGTGATAAGTCAGTTTATGCACAGTCTGAAAGAAGTCCATTTACAAGTAGCTCATAGAGTCCTACAGTATCTCAAAGGAACACCAGGTAAAGGTATCTTATTCAGAAGAAATGGAGGTTTGTTACTTGAGGCCTACACTGATGCTGATTATGCTGGATCAATTGTTGACAGAAGATCAACCTTAGGATATTGCACCTTGGTGGGAATCTTGTAACATGGAGAAGTAAAAAACAAAGTGTGGTAGCTCGGTCAAGGCAGAAACTGAATCCAGACCAATGGCTCAAGAGGTGTGTGAATTACTTTGGTTGAAGATCATTCTTGACGATTTGAAGATTAAGTAGAATGGTCCTATGAGACTCTATTGCGATAGTAAATCTACAATCAGCATAGTTCATAATCTAATACAACATGATCGGACGAAGCACGTTGAAGTTGACAGACACTTTATTAAAGAAAAGTTAGAAGGTGGACTGATTTGTACACCTTATGTGTCTACAAATGGTCAACTTGATGATGTTCTTACCAAAGGGTTGTGTAGTTCTGTTTCCTAGACTATTGTATGCAAGCTGGGAATGGAGAATACCTATTCACCAGCTTGAGGGGGAGTGTCGGATTATAGAGGCTATTTTAAGAAATGGCATTTATTTTATTCTGTTTTATATAAGGGAGACTCCATAATATTTGGATCTCCACTAATTTAGAAATTTCATAATATTTGGATCTCCACTAATTTAGGAATTCTAATTATAGGGTTGGTGGTATAGTTCCTATATAAGTTGCCGTGTACCATAATATTTTTAAGAATCAATGAGAATTTTCTCTTCTCACGACAACAAACAACAATCCTTTATTAGTTTAAGTCCTACAAAGTGCTTACATGTGTTCGTGGACTTCATTTAGTATTACTAGACAAGAAACTTCCTTTAGAACTTGTGGCTACCATTTGTGACACAAGTTTTCAGGTCGGGCTTCCATTTGTTACAGAAGTTTCGAGCTAAGGATCAGAAAATTTGGGAACTAAGAAATATTTATTAACTAGTGACTCAAAAATGTTCGCATAACTATCTATTCACATCCCCTACACCATGAGCAATATTTTTTGTTTAAGCAAAACGATCATTACCAATGTCATCCGTATACATCAGTTGGTATCAGAGCGATATTCATTCTCTATAGAGACGAGTTATTCTTCAAGTATCTTGTTATGAAACGATTCGCAAGATAATGACAATAATAAAATAATAAAGAAGAAAATAATAACACAAGAATTTATGTGAAACCCAATTCGGAAAAAACTACCGGTAGAGAAAAACAATCAACTATAATCAATGATTTTGTGTTTACAAGATTAAGATTTCAATTGAGATAGTTCTCAGCCTCTCAATATATATATAAACCCTCTTACTTGAGTCCAAGAAGGAGAAAAAGTCCTAAAATCCAGATAAAACAAGGGAACCACTTAAAATTACGCTAGCGGGCAATCGCGGCGTCCAGTATAATTTTCCCCAACAGGGGGCCCGGAGCCGAACTTTTTCTTCTTGGGGCTGCGATGGCTCTCCTTGGCATTGTGGCACCTATCTCTAGGCTTTGATATTCCAAAACATGCCTTTTGCCATCCAAAAATCATTTTCCAAGCCAAACTCCTAATTATTATTGAGATTTGTTCTCCACAATTTAGGATTCAAAAAAACTCGAATACTTTAAACTTCATCCAATCAACAAAATCCCAAATTACATTAAATTTAGATCACACCTCAACATATCTCTACCTTGAGTCAAATTCTATCACAAGGAATTATTACACATTTTCAAGTAAAACACAATTCCTCATCTTCCAAACAAGCCCCAATGGAATAAATCAATGACAAATACCAACTAAGTTCAAGAAATGCTCAAACTTAGAGAATGGGAAGTGATTTTGTCATCATATTAGCAGGATTATCCTTTGTATCAACCTTGCTCACTATAATATCACCACGAGCAATCACATCACGCACAAAACGATACCTCGCATCAATGTGCTTAGTCCTCTCGTGAAACATATGACCTTTAGTCAAGAAAATTGCACTCCAATTATCATAGAATACTGTAGATATTTACAAGTCTCCACTGGTTTCACCAATCAATCATCTCAACCACATAGCATTCTTACATGCCTCTATAATGGCCACCTACTCCGCCTCTGTTGTAGACAAGGCTACTGTATTTTACAAAGTAGCTTTCCAGCTGATAGCACAACCTCCAAAAGTAAACACATACTCTGTAAGCGATCTCCTCTTATCAAGATCCCTTGCATAGTCTGAATCCATATAACCGATGACTTCATCTGAATTTCTACCAAAATACAAACAAGTATTTGAAGAGGCCCTCAAGTATCTGAAGATTCACTGCACTGCTTTCCAATGTTCCTCGTCGGGATTAGCCATGTATCTACTAACTGCATTGGCAAATCAAGTCTTGTACAAACCATAGTATAATGCACTGAAGTAAGGAACTCGAGACATATAATCAATGTCTTCATCTAACTATGGACACAAGTTAGATGATAGTTTGAAGTGGGCAGTCAAGAGAGTACTGACAGCCTTAACTTTCACCTTATTGATTCTTTCAAGCACATTTTCAATGTACCCTTCTGATTTAAATACAATCTGCTAGCCTTTCTATATCTCGAGATCTCCATTCCAAGAATCTTCTTTGCTGCACTCAAATCCTTCATGTCAAACTCTTTCCTGAGTTGTAATTTTATTTTTCTGACATCTACTTTATCATTGGCTGCTATGAGCATATCATTAACATATAATAACAAATATATAGTTGATCCACCACTTTCATCTTTGAAGTACACACGATTATCATAATTACATCTATCAAAATAACGAGTGGTCGTGAATAAATCAACCTTTTATACCACTGTCTTGGTGACTGCTTTAAGCCATATAAGGATTTCTTCAACAAGCACACATAGTCTTCCTTCTCTGAAGCTATGAACCCCTATGGTTGTTGCATGTAGATGCTCTCCTCAAGTTCTCTAGTAAGAATATTGTCTTAACATCCATTTCCTCAAGCTCCAAATCATTCTTAGCCACCAAAGTAAAGCTCGAATAGAACTATGCTTCACAATTGATGAGAACACATCTGTAAAATCAACACCCGAAATCTGACTATAGAATTTTGCCACCAATCTAGCCTTGTATCTAGTACCTTCAATCCGTGATGTGTCTTCCTTTCTTTTGAACACCCCATTTACACCGAACCACCCTTTTACCTTTAGGTAATTTCACCAAGTCCCAAGTGTTATTTTTGTTCATTGATTCCATCTTCTCTTACATAGTTATCATCCATTTGCTAAAATCACTACAGCTGACTGCCTTTGAATATGTAGTAGGCTCCTTAGTGGAATCAATGTTTTCAGCCACACTCAAAGCATAAGCTACCGAATCTACTTCCCCATAATTCTGTGGTGGTGTAATCTGTCTATGAGGTCTATCTTTAGTTGTGGTGCTGGTTGAATAGGCAAAGTAGGCAAGATATTACTGTCTGCCAACCCCGACCTGAATTGATCTGTAGTATACTGTTATGCAATCTTTGATTATTTCCAAATCAATTTCCAACTCCACTTGAGTTGAAAGATTATACTCCTCAATTTTATCTGAATCCCCAAGAGATAAACCACGAACTATAACAAGTTCATTAAATACTACATTCTTACAACAACCATCTTTCTAGTCTCGGTACATCACAACCTATACCCATCACACTTGATTTATATCCAAGAAAGGTGCAATTTCTAAACTTAGGCTTCAACTTCCTATTATCCACATGAGCATAAGCCGGACACCCTAAACTTTTCAAATTAGAATAGCAAGAACGTTCACCAAACCATATATCTTCTGGTGTTTTTTTATCAATGACAACTGAGGATGATCGATTAATTAGAAAACGAGTTGTAGTAACAATTTCAGCCCAAAAAACTTAGACAACCCTGAATTTAAAAGAATACAATAAACATTTTCCATCAAGATTCTGTTAATTCGTTTTGCCACACCATTTTGTTGAGGAGTTCCAGGCACTTTTAAGTGTCTCAAGATGCATGCAGATAGAAATTATTGAATTCATGTGATCAAAACTTCAACCCTTTATCAATGTGTAGACATTTTACTTCCTTTTCAGTCTATTTTTCTACCATTGTTTTCCACTCCTTGAAGGTCACAAATACATCACTCTTCTGCTTCAAGAAGAATACCCAAACTTTCCTGGATAAGTCATCAATTACTGTCAACAAGTAATAATAACTCCATTTAGATGGTACCCTGTTGGTCCCCAATTATCTGAATAGATATATTCAAGTGTTCCCTTCGTGTTTTTTCTTACTTTAGTAAATATGACTCTCTTCTGTTTCTCAAATACACAATGCTCACAAAACTCTATTTTGCTGGTCTTCTGTCCATCAAGAAATCCCCTTCTAGTTAGCTCTGCCATCTCATTATCACTCATATGCCTGTGCCGCATATGCCATGCTAAATTTTTGTAACTTCATCATCTGTCAAAAAAGAAGTAGAACCTATTGTACCCCCAATCACTGTGGAACTACGCAAGATGTATGGTTGTGTAGAGTTCTTATACCCCTTCATAACAAAAAGAGTACCCTGACTCACTTTCAAAACTTCACATTCACCAATATATATGTAGCCCTTTGAGTCAAGTGTATTCAAAGATATGAGATTTCGCTTCAGTTCTGGAACATGTCTTACATCTATAAGTGTTCTAACAGCCCCATCGAACATTTTGGTTCTGATTGTGCCAACTCCGACTATTTTACAAGGAGCTTTGTTTCTCATAATCAAAGTACCTCTCGAAACTCCTTCATATAAAGAAAACTAGTCCCTATTAGGACACATATAAAAAGTACAAGTCGAGTCAAGAACTCATTAATCATAAGGTTAAAAATCCCTGTCAGAAATCACAAGAAGCTCTCCACCACTTTGTACATCTTCCAAACATCGGCTTCTATTGTATTAACATGTTGCTTCTCTTTCTCAGTAGCACCAACGGTTTTATTTCTATTTTTCAAGGCCTAGCAATCAGCTCTAATACGTCCCTTATTCTTACAATAGTGACGTGTCTTTTCAGCATGTCTAGATTTCGATTTGTCCCTCATATTTCTACTAAGATTTTTATCTTGTTTTCTCCCACGCACAATCAAGCCTTCAGCGTGATTCACATATCTCCAACAAGATGTCTCATCTTCTCCTTAGATAGTAAAGCATCATACATCTCTTCCACGGTGAGAGTATCCCGACTATAGAGAATAATATCTCTAAAAGTTACATATGATGGCAGTAGAGAACACAACAACATCAACACCAAGTCCTCGTCATACTTAAATCAATGTCTCCAAATCAGCTACAATTTCTTTGAACATAGTTAAGTGATCATCCAATGATGCACCTTCAGACATACGGTGAGAATACAAACGTTATTTTAAGTGTAGTTTGCTGGTCAAGCTCTTTGTCATGCAAAATTACTCCAACTTCAATCACAATGCAACGGTCCCTACGCCACTTTTCATCATGTACTAGGTAGCAAGCATTCTATCAAGGCCAAGCAAGACTTCCTCCAAATCCATATGTGCCAACAGCCCTCGCATCTTCATTTGTCATAATGTAAATCTAGTGTTTCTATCCAACAACGGAATGTCATACTTCATTGTCTCCATGTGGAACAATCAACCTTGCGCTCTGATACCACTCGTTATGAAACGGATCGTAAGATGATAATAATGAAATAATGAAGAAGAAAATAAGAACGCAAGAATTTACGTGGAAACCCAATTCGGAAAAAACCACGAGTAGAGGATAACAATCCGCTATAATCAATAGTTTTGTGTTTATAATATCAAGATTCCAATAATTTCAATTGAAATCTAAACTCTCAATCTCTCAATATGTTGTTGAATTTGTAGAGTATAATATGAATGTTATAATATGGAGATATAATGTGAAAATATATATAAACCATCTTATTTGAGTCCAAAATGGAGAAGAAGTCCTAAAATCTATATAAAACAAGGAAACCGAGTAAAATTATACTAGCGGGGCGCCACGACGCCTAGCATAATTTTCCCCAACAAGGACCCAGCGCTGCGGCGGCGGACTTTTTCTTCCTGGCGCTGCGGCCCCTCTCCTTAGCGCTGCGGTGCCCGTCTCTCGGGTTTGATGTTCCAAAACATACCTTTAGCCATCCCAGAGTCCTTTTCCAAATCAAACTCTTAATTACTATTGAAATTTGATCTCCACAATTTAGGACTCTAAAAAATCCAAGTACTTTTTCAAATCAATCAGATCTCAAATCACATGAAATTTGGATCACACCACAACATATTTCAATGAGTCTTTCGATGAGTCCCCAAAATTTGATATTGAACTCGATGCCAAGATTTTTAAAGGATTTCAAGTGCAAATTATTCAACAAATCAAATGTAATGGGGAGGTCAACGGGGCTCGATATATGCCCCTAAACCCATTTGTTTATTGTCACTAAAACAGTTAGTGCAGAGGTCCATGTATTTGATTATAGCAAGTATCCATTTAAGCCACCTGTTGACAATGCATGTAACTCTATATATGAGGTTAGGGGGCCATGATAGTGAAGGATATGGTTTGTCCTAAGTCAGTTCAAGCATGATCATTTATTGAGTGGTTTTGATGATACCCAGATATTTGTGGCACATCCATGCCACTCCCAAAAATAAGGCTCCAGATGCAAGAAGTAATCGACCGAAGATAGATTTGAGGACCATAATAGCTGATTAAACTATATCAATTATTTTTTGGTGCGAATAATTTGGTAACTAATCGGACTTACAAGGATTATTTCAAAGTTCTTGGTTATAATGTAATTGTCCTATCAAATGAATTGTCCTTGTCATCAGGAATTGGACGAAGAACATAGTGCATGATTAATGGATGAATCTTCGTCAATCGAGGGAGAACAAGGAAAATTAAATTTTTATTTATCTTTTAGTTAGTATTTCTTTATTAAATAAATTTTAATTTTAATTCCGTTTATTTCGAATTCATTCTGAATATCAAGGCTTTTAATTTTCATCTTTATTTTTTAATTTTAATAATTATTTAGATTTTAGTAAATATCTAGGTTTTTGTAATTATCAAGATTTTTGCAAGGAAGATATTCATAAGTTGGACATTAAGTATGACCCATTTCAAATCTAAGAAACAAGATTTATTATTTCAAAAATTAGATATTAAATAGTTAATAAAAAAAATATTTTATTAATTTAATATATAAATGTCATGATATTATATAATTTATAATTACAATTACATATTAATCACAATTACATACGTCATAGTCACAAATCACAAATATTATAGGCCACAACTTATTTTTTCGATCACAAATTTATCAAATTAATATGTTACATATTATTTCTTGATCACAAATTATAAATTTTATAAGTTACAACTATTTCATGTTCATAAAATATCAAATTAATTGTTGACAAATTATCAAATTATTAGTCATAACTTAACTTATTTTTAAGTCACACATTATTTATCGGTTCACAAATTATCTATTCCATCGACACATATTATTTATTAGTTACACAATAGCTAATTTATTGATCACAATCAACCAAATAATTTATGATCACCCCCACCACCATTTGTGACCATCACCTCATCCCTGCATCCAATGGCACTATCGACAATATCATTGCAACGACAACGATGACAACTAACACAACCACCAAATATCACCACGACTACACCACTACCGCTTGAACTCGCGTGACCAACACAACCACCAACTGCATCAACAACTCCATCTACACAACCACCATCATTTGCAAAATATCAATCACCACCAAAATAAACTAAACCGATCTAATAAAAAAACCAAAAAATTGTAACACCAACGAGGGTTGTGCACTGCTGCCAATGCATATCTCAATCTCATTCGCCGCTACAACAGATCGCGCCCTTGAAGATCTCCCCGCCATTCGAGCTACAAATCCCGATCATTGAACGTTGTAGATTCTTGTGCACATTGGCCAGTGCTGCAGCCCCTTATGAAGCAATCATGACTCTTTGCAATCACGGCATAGTCGCTGGTCATCGTCGCTACGATGATCCCGATGACATTTTTCCGTTGGTTGGGATAGGGAGAAGAAAATTGGAAGATGATTAGTGTTTTGGGTGGGTGGTTGTGTTGAATGAGTAGATATGTATATTAATTTAATTTTAAAATATATTTACTAATATTAAATTTTGAATTATTATTTGATTTTCAAATAAAAAACTTATAAATCTTATTTTTGAATTGTAAAGTTGAAATGCCTGGTTCGATATAATTTTCACTATTTGCAATTATCTAGATTCTAGTTATTTCTTTAAATAAGGTTTGTAAGACATCATGGCACAAATTTGTTTTTGGAACAAATATTATAAACTTTAAAATTTTTCAATCTCTTAAATTCTCGATATTTGATAAAGTCAACGAGTCTATATATATATATATGTATGTATATTCGTGCACAAATTAAAGAGTCTTTGACATCTAAATTTCTAGTATTCTTAAATTCAATAAAAAATAGAATGCGATCAATAACCCTTTTATCTATTATTTTTACGCTTCTGTCCTGCATCATTTATGGTGAAGCCATACGAGCTGGATTAAGGTTGGTCAATTTCTATTAGTACAAACGTTTTATAATTTTTCGTGGACAAAACAATCGAACTTTCAAGTACTACTTCATATCTTGTTAATGTACGAAGGGAGTACGCGAAACGGCGAAAGTGTCGTGTATGTAATGCACGTGTATTCGTATTTGCAATATTAAATAAATGATTAGAACCATTATTGATATTTTCAGTAATTTTTATTTTTTTTAATTTAGTTTCACTAAAGGATAATTTCATTTTATCAGAACTATTCATTGTCAGATGTTATACAAATCTCTTATGGATGTGAACCTCACCTAATTTAAATATTATTAAAAAAAGTGAGCCCCACCTAATTGTGTCTTACCTGGTGAAATTTCAGATCTGTACCAGTAGCCTCACTCTTCAATAAATTCTTCTTGTTGTGCGTAGCTATGTGCAGACCAATTTGCACTTTGGACTGTGTGAACAGAATCTGGATTTGGCTTATGCAAAACTATCTTTATTATTAACCAATTGTTTTACTTAAAATCTTAAATTACTAAAACACATTTATTTATTAAAGAATATTTTTTAACAAATTGATCGGTTCATTTTTTTCAATTTGCATATTGGAGCCTTTTACTTTGACCAGTTCTAATTTGTTTTTCTTAATTCATTTACTTTGACTAGTTCTATTCGTAGAATATTTGCGAAAATATAAAAAATTTAAAGATAAAAATACAAAATTAAGAATAAATAAAGATCTCTTCCTCTTTACGTTAATGTACAAGTCAAGTCACGTTATCGTCACAATTGAATTAATCTTGTTTCTCTAGTCTAGTGACGAAGTCGTAATTCAATTAATATAGTAAAGTATTTTCACTGATGCGGTGGATCTTTCGACATTCTTAAATCTTAATTGAATCTCAATTCCTTTAAGAATGTGAATAAATACAAGATTGATAGAACAGTTACTACTTTATTAATTTTTCAAGTTATATTTTGCTTAATTTATGATACTTATTATTATTATTATTATTTTTGTTGACGTAGGAACCCTCAACATCTATCCGTGAGTGCGCATTAGGTAAATCGCACTTCATGTGCAGTAACCTACAAACCACACAGGAGAGATAAATCACACTAAGCGAGCCTGGTGAAACGGGCTCAATCGAGGAAGTGTTGGCTGGGGATTCGAACTCGTAACCTTTAGTCCTCTTGTTCATCTACTCCACCAATTTAGTCACCTCCAAAGGGATATATGATACTTATTTTTTATTGGTTACTTCTATTGATTATGAATTATTGCTAAAATACCCTGTCAAATATTGATAACCACGTCAATTTGAATAATTCTTTACGAATTTTAAAAATACATCTGTCAAGCATGTTCCTAAATGGATATAGTATATTTTACTATCCCTAATAAATTTTACGTGTAAACTATTTTTTGTATGAGTAATATACATAAACATTCTCTAAGGTTTATAAATTTTGGAAAAAAAAAAAATCGTGAGGTTTACTTTTCATAATAGATTCTCCTGTTAACGAATAAATAAATAAATAAATATATATATATATTTATCAAAATATTGTTCTGCATTGCGTCGTCACATTTAGGTATTCAGGGTAGGGACGAGACTTTTATTATATTTTTATGTTTCAAATTTAATTTATATTTTAGAAATAAACAAATAATTAATTGGATACGGTGGGATATAACTTTTTTTTTTTTAGCTTAACTAAAATTAAGAAATATACGAATGAGAAAGTATAATTCATATAGCATAATAGAGAAGGATAAGGTGGGAAATTCATGTCCAGGAGGTTTCTTGGATTTTTACAAATGAAAGATGTATCATAAATATAAATAAAAGTTTAAATAAATGTCTATTTTTATAGGGAAAATTGCAGCCGAGGTACCAAACATTTCAATTTTTTGTAACTTTGCCCAAACCTTTCATTTGTACCACCCACGGTACCAAATATTTTAAAAAATCACATTTTCAGTCATCATTGACGGCTTCCATCCGTTTAACCACGAAAATCGTTAGTTGACCCCAAAATTCGGAAAAAAATTATAATTTTCACCAAATAGGCAAGGGAAATTTCGGAATTACACGTTTGTCTATTTGGTGAAAATTATAATTTTTTTTTAATTATGGGGTCGACTAACTATTTTTGTGGCCAAACGGACGGAAGCTGTCAATGAGGACTGGAGATGTGACTTTTTAAAAGATTTAGTACTGTGTGTGGTACAAATGAAATATTTGAACAAAGTTTGCAAAAAATTGAAAGATTTGATACCTCAATTGCAATTTTCCCATTTTTATATTTACAAACGATTTAACGATATAATTTGCAAACAAGTCAACTAGAATGTGCACTTTTGTTCAATTTTGGTTAGATTTTAAATTACATTCATTTCTAAGGAAATACGAGAAAGAAAAGGAGGAATTATAAATGACGTAGTTGATAAATTTACGTGATGAATCAGTTCTCAAATTTTAAATATTATATAGACCAGGCGATTCAACTACTACAAACCTAGCCTCAAAGAAAAAGTCGATTCAAATCGATCAACCCATTTTAGCCACGAGTCAACCGCTATATTAGGAAATTATTTATGGTATTAAAAAATGTAACCTAAGAATTGATCAATTTGTCCCTATTAACTTATTATCTACCGCATTCATAAAAAAAACATAAGAATTAGCCGGCTAGTAGCCGTGTCGTGCCATATGGAGCAATGACTTGCCACGTCATCAGCTACCCCGTAATTATTGTAATTGGCGGACGCCAAATTATATATTTTAACTGGAATTCATAGCTCATTTCACGTCCAGCATTGGAACTCCTATATATACGGACGGTGGTTCGTGCCTTGCTCATCGAAAATTATTACCGTTGTTGTGGTGAATATTACTGTACAATAACTGTATTGAACGAATCAATGGCTCCGATCGCAGTTGGTGACTCAATTCCAGATGGAACCCTAGCTTATTTCGATGAGAATGATCAACTCCAGAGCGTTTCAATTCACTCCCTTGCCGCCGGCAAAAAGGTCATACTTTTTGCCGTTCCCGGTGCTTTCACTCCCACTTGCAGGTTATTTACGATCTGTAGTAATCGGCAGCTTGCTGGCCAAATGGCTCGGCAGTTTTTTTATTTTATTTTTGAAGCATTTGTTTTTGATTGGGTCAATTTTGGGCGGATTATACAAGTGCTTGGGTTTTAGTTTTGTGCTTTTTTTTTTTTTAATATGGTTTGGCTGGGTTTTGCAGCATGAAGCATGTGCCTGGGTTCATCGAAAAGGCTGACGAGTTGAAGTCAAAGGGTGTCGATGAAATCTTGTGTATCAGTGGTATGATATCCATTTTTTATGGGCAATTTTCTAATGATTCTGGATTAAATATTTAGCCC
>CAIGRL010298422.1:0-20569 GCA_903798325.1 Fraxinus xanthoxyloides
TAAAACTTTTATTTCAGAGCGGTTTTGATGAGGCAGAGCTAAAGGGCTACACCCCTGTCATCCATGCCAATGTTTATCAGACAATAAAAGTACGCAATATTTCAAAGGGTGTGTTGGTTGTTCCCCTTTGGCAATATGTAAAACCGTTGAAATGACTGCCAATTGATAGGGATACACTTAGTTTTCAAATAGCATTACTCGTAAGGAATTGAGATTAAAAGGGGCAGAATTTCATTTTTTCATTAAATTGTTGCTAACAGATACTACATGATGGAGCGAAGGAGTTGGCTCAAACAGAAGAAGATCCCTTGAAGTATATTATATCTGATGAAAATAAGGTCTTTGTATTTGCTGGTTGATTTAGGACTTGGGAAACCCTTCAAATCAGGGGGCTTACTTAGATTTAACTTACATAACTTTGTTTTTCTGCATCAGGAAAATGGGGAGAAACTTGCAGAAATTGGTGGTAGGTTGGATTACCCATGTCTCACCAAAGAGCTGGCACAAGAGATAGAAGCTCTTTGGAGAGACAATGCCATACAGGTTAGTTTTTTTATATTTTATCTGATTGGGCTAATGTAATTACTTTCAGCTCTTTAATATGATCAATCTTTTACTAATTTGTTTTCTCAAATAATTTGGACCTGTTCATAGATTAGCATTTCAAATGTTTTACTGTTATCTCTTCTAACTTTACAGGAAACATATTCACGTGGTAACGAGCTGCAAGTTCCAGACTGCACTCAATATTTTATGGAAAATTTGCATAGATTGTCTGATACAAATTATGTTCCCACAAAGGTATGTAGAAAAGTGAATGCTATCGTTTATCTGCTTTTTCTTGTTGTTTTTTCTTAATTGAAAAGAAACAATATATTCACAGCAATACATAACACATTTACTGTTATTTTTTAAGAAAAATTTGCTGGAATGTTTATGGTTTTAGTAAATTATTTGGGACAATTCTTAGCCGCTCTTATGTTTAATTAATGCATAACATGATAAATAATATACGACAAGTTAGTGACAAAACATGTTTGGGCGGATTCAAATAAATCTTCAAAGTGCCCTTCATGAAATTCTTTAATGGTATCTTTATTATATGTAAGGGATGAATCCTATATTGAAGAGAGAGTGAAAACTGGACTAGTTTATATAATTTTGTTGTCTAAGCAATTAAAAGTCGATTTTACCCTTCAAAGAAATTGGCTTATATAATTTGAAAGACTATTGAATACATATAAAAAGTTTAACTGCCAATTTTTAAAGAACTCCATACGTCTCCATTAATTGTGCTTGATGTCCAACATATGCACTATAGAAACTGAGGCAATGTATATCAATTTCATCAGTTTGGAGATTGTTCGGTTAGAGTTGAGCTGTCTTTTAGCTTATTGCAAGGCTGGACCAAGTTACAAGAGGTCAAACTAGACTCTTATTGCAAGGGATCATTGGCATATCTTCATATTCCACTTTAAGAAGTCCATTTTATCACAATATGTTGGCAATTCCATTACTGATCATCCTCGTCACAGATTTGATATTGAGTTCATCTCTTGTGATATCATTTCCATTTTTGATCATTTTCTTCACTTACCTAGTGTTACATTGATTTTTCTTTTACCTATAACATAATATTAACACATTGTGAACTTAATGGGCTTCCAACAGTGAAGGTAAAGTTTTTATTCCAACTTCTGAATTACTGCTGTTGACCATTCCATTTTTTGGCCACTTATTGCTGTTTCTATTTCAATTTTTTTTTTTTAATGGTTGATGTTATCATAATTTTTGTGACCTAATAATTATGCTTGTTGTCATGTAGGAAGATGTTCTTTATGCTAGGGTTCGCACAACTGGCGTTGTAGAAATTCAATTCAGGTGATCACTGATTTCGCGCTTTCGAAAAATAGACCTATTTGGTTTCCATCACAGGCTATCATTTTTATTTATTTCATGTGGCTTATCATATGTAAAGTTCTTTCTTTAGCGTTTTTCTTAGTTTTGAAAGAGTTTTCATCATGTCACCGTGCCATTGCATGTACTTGTCAGTGGATTCAATCACTTTCTGAAATAAGAGGGAGATAAAGCACACTATTGTGATGTGTCGCTCATGGACAAGCATGTTTGGCTAATAGGTTTTTGTTTCCAAATTTGGATGTATTACCTTTTTCTTACTTAAAAGGAACATAAGTTAGTTATTTTGAAAATATCTCTTACCTTAGTGTCAAGGGAAGTAACTTTCCTTTTTCCAAATTCGACCAATAAAAAGAACTATTTATTTTCAATTTTCTTGCTTATATGTGAACTCTTTAAACTTTCCTAAACATTCCCAGTATCATTCTGAAATATTGGATAAGAATATAAGCCAGATACTTTATGTAATAGCAGTATAAACTTCTCACTAGGTCACTTCAGAACCTGTGACTTTCTTAAGGTGGTTGCATCTTCATGCTACCCACACTACATAGTTCACATAGAAATTATTCTCTCTTGCATATTAAACATGTTACTAGAAAAAAAAATTCTTTATAAACAAAATTAATCAAATTATATGGCTGAAATCTGAAATACTGGCAATATCTTGAAGCTGTCAGAGTCAAAGATATCCTTGAGATTAAGAAGTGTTCAGTGAAGATGTCAAGTTCAGATGGATAATCTTTTCTTTAATGACATTTTATATATTTCAATAATTTTTTGGCATGCATACATGTATCTATGTATGTTCTTCAATGTGCATTATTCACCTCCTAACTTAAGTGGGCTTATAGTGTAATGCTCACTACATTTTCAGAGGTTCAGATTCAGTCATAGCATTAAAAATGGACCTTGACAATGACATAAATGACCTTTAAATTTACAATTTTGACAATTACATAACTTGTTGTCTGTTGAATTCTAACTCTGGATTCATCTGAAATCTCAATTCATGCCTCGTCAAAGAAGTGAATTTGGGGGCTGGGGGGTTGGGGTTGGGTGGGGAAACATGTTATGGTCATTGACTGCCCTGGTTAATTATCTGGATTTATTTATCAATGTTTCATCTAATAAACTTATTTTTTCTCACCACTGTGTCCCATTTGTGGTGTATTTGTTTGTTAACAGCGGCCCGCTTGATTAGCTAAAGGTGCAGCTTATGTTGATTATTTGGCTTCGGCACCCATCATTGACTTTTATCTCATTTATTATTATTTCTCCATTCTCAATAATATGTTGATTCTATTTTCCACCATCTAGTAATACTAAAGACATTTTGTCTAATCATTCTTACAGTCGTACAAATCATTTATATGCTTGCAGCCCAGTTGGTCAGAAAAAAAGAAGTGGTGAAGTATATCGACTCTTCGATGTTGGAGGCCAGAGAAATGAGAGAAGAAAGTGGATCCATCTTTTTGAGGGTGTTACAGCGGTGATATTTTGTGTGGCTATTAGCGAGTACGACTGATATTACTTTCACAGTTACAGGGTCAAGTTGACTAGTTGATAATTTTGTTGTAATTTATTCATGGTATCATAACTGTGCTTCAGGTATGATCGAACACTGTTCGAGGATGATAACAAGAATCGAATGATGGAGACTAAGGAGCTCTTCGAATGGGTCCTGAAGCAACCATGCTTCGAGGTTTTACCTAAAATGCTTGAATTTTTTTTTCTTTTATTCGTTAAAAAATAAGTTAACCTATTTTGATAGAATAGTATGGGTTAGAAGTTACTTATAACTTGTAAGGAAACTTTTTTGCACTAAAGTCGTGTTTCTTGTCAACACTATTTTATTGGAAATGCTGCTTGTGTGCTAGCTAAGGAGGAAATGACTTGTGATGTTTTTTGTTTATTATGCAGAAAACTGCGTTCATGCTGTTTCTAAACAAATTTGATTTATTCGAGAAGAAGGTTCTCCAAGTAGGTCCAGAAAGTGGTCAGTGTTTATCCGTTGGAAATTTCCATGGAATTGCATTTTAAAATTCTTTGCTGCAGGTCCCCCTGAATGTATGCGAGTGGTACAAGGATTACCAGCCAGTTTCAACTGGAAAACAGGAAATTGAGCATGCATACGAGTAAGCATTTTCTTTTTCCTTCTTCAAAATGCAGAAAGGATGCTAAACAGGCACTTATCGAAGCCAGTCCTAGAGGTGTCAAAATTGGCCATCAGGCCGGCCCACACAAGGCTGGATTTAGGAAAGGAAAAGAAAGTAGTGACGAGGGCCGTGTGGCCAAGGGTGGCCCGTGACCTAGCACAGCCTATTGATTCTTGTTGACATTTGTGTTTTATATACACAGAGATCCTCTACTGGAAGTTATGATATAAAGCAAAATGAATCATATCCAACTTCTTGATATGTGAAAACATTATAAATGGGGGCCTGGGTTCTGATTATTTTTCTGTTTGCTCCCTTCACTATTATTCATAAATGAAAAAAGTTAAGCAAAGTGGTGTCTTATTTACTTGCCCAAAATTGTATATATAAATGACACTAGAAGATTTTAAGTTGCTGATACTGGTAAATGGCTTGTATTGCTATCATTTCGATTGAGAAAGTTTTTAGGTAGCATTTTAGTTGTGACCAAACATAATAGACTCATTAGTCTTGTTACTTTTGTCATATATGTTTTCAGGTTTGTGAAGAAGAAATTTGAGGAATTATATTTTCAGAGCACTGCACCAGAATGTGTCGACCGGGTGTTCAAGATCTACAGGACCACTGCCCTCGACCAGAAACTCATAAAGAAGACTTTCAAACTCGTAGACGAGACTTTGAGAAGGCGAAATCTATTTGAAGCAGGTTTATTGTGATGCCAAAAAGTTTGACAATGGGAAATTAGATCTCAAGAGTTTTGGATCCAATTATTATTATTATTTTTTTTTGGCTTTTGTTTGTTTTGAACTCTTTATCTTTTATCTTTTATTTTTATTTTCTCAACCAAAAATCTTGCAGAAATTTTTTCTTATACAAGGAAGGATCAGTTTACATTTAATAATATATTCTTTGAAATTTTATTATCTGTAAACATTCATGAGTAATCATAATATTCATTTTTTGCATTATTATTCAATTTTGTGTCTTTTTATGAAAATTTTGAAGTATAGCAAATCTAACCACGTGTTAACTGGTAAGTGAAAAATAAATTTGTGTAATGGTCCCAAAAATCAAAATTAAAAATGAAAAATGCCATGTTAACAGGAGAATTTGGCCAGATTGTTTGACAGAAGACGGTGTGGCATTTTGAACATTTTGTGATTTCATGGGAAATGTGACTATATTTTAAAAAGTCCAATGATAAAATGTCACGTTACATTATGTCAATTGATTCTATCAAAAATTTGAACCTACTAGATCTTGAACTGTATGGTTGAATACCGCACGAATTGATCCTCAATACTTGAAATAAAGGTATCGATGTGTGTTCTCGTCGTCCCTCCGATATTTAAGTTAGAGAAAATTTACGCGTAAGGTTATATGCTGAAAATTATATAAAAGCGTATCTAAATAATGAATTTTGATCATGTATATGGTGATTGAGTTCAAAAGGAACCAAATCACTTGTAATCCTTATCGTTATCATGCAAGGTGTTTTGAGTTATATTGAAAGTGTCTTATTTGAGTTTGAATCAAATTGTGATAGGTAAGTACTTTGGATGAGGCTAAGGGTTATGGAGAGTTACAATCGAAGTAGGATTAATGTTACTAGAAGGTATGAGATAAAGACATGGAAATCATTCTTTTGAAATATGGCCCAACCTTCCAAAGCCTGACTTCAATCTTAGATAATTAAGGAAGGACAAAATCGGGCTTTCAAGTTCGAGATCAGGTGCTGCAATATTTGTGCACATCACAGGCCCCTGTGCATCTAGATCGTAGCTGGCGGCTACGTGCTTGAGCTACAAGGTGAGATGTAATGGGGTGCAACAACCTGAGGTTGAACTCCATTCCTTATTTTGGGTTACAGCTGGAGATGTGACACGAGTTGGGCATGTGTAGGGCACGCGACACACGATCTTAGATGATTGCCATGTGGCATACATTCAAGGGTTTAGATTCAGCAACCTTTGACCTTCCTAAAATTCCTATAAATACCCCACTTTTCACTTTTTCACTCTTAGCTCCATGTAAAAGCAGTTCGAGTTCGGAGCTAGTGGGTTTTGTGAGCAACTACCTTAAGAGGCAAGTGTTCAAGCATTTAAGTTATTCGTTTTGTAAGTGGTATAATGTCGAGTGTAGCAGTAAGGAGTCGAGTGACCGTAATAGGGGGTCGAGCGATAGCAATAGTCGTTTCTTTGAGAGCTCGACCACTAGTTGCCCCAAGGGCATAGATACCTCCTTTGTTCCAATAGCCATACCCGTTAGCTCGCACCCTGAGGATGGGAATGTCCTTACCTACCCCAAAGAACCCACTAAGTATAAAGAGCATATAATTATTAAGACAGCTAGGGAGTTCGGGGTTATGCCCCTATGTGGTGTTAGGGTCCTCGAGCCAACTGAGACAGTAATAGATTCTCGAGAGTGAAAGATGGCCTTTTTTAAGGGATAACCTTAAGGTCGGGTCAAGATGGACTCTATACACATTCTTTATTCACTTCCCGACCCTTTTTTAGGTGCCCGAGCCAATTAGCCCTTAATAGGTGGAGGCTTTTGATTTACCTTTTTATACTGTGTAAGGGGGTTTAGGACGCCTTAACTTTAGAGTTGCAAGGAATTGTTCTTTTTTGTGAGAACTTAAGACCCGATCACCCCTTTAGCCCGAAATGGGAAATCCCCGACAAAGGCAGATTTAACGAGGGTTGGGAGTACCACAAAGTTTTAGATAGAGATAGGCTAAAGCTAGTAAATCAGGACCCACTTGTAGAGTAAATTGATTTTCTACTCAGGGATGACACCCTCGACCTTGCCAATGTGAGAGACATCGAAGGTATGATCTTTATCTTCTTTTGTTCTTTGCATTAACCTCAAATTTAAGATCGAGCTAATACCTTGTTTTTTAATTTTTGCAAACTCAGAAATGCCTTTTGACCTATATAAGCTACTTGCGAATGTTCACCATAAGGCGAAACCCAAGGTACTGGCCCTATCGAAGTGGAAAAAGAAGGCCAAGTAGGTAACCCTAATCAAAGTTTTGAGCGGTGTTGGGCAGTCATTGAGAACAAAAAGCTTGATCTCGCCACTACAATCTGCACCCCAGCCAAATGTTCGAGTTTTCACTCTTCGGGGCACACCCGAGATTGTCGACCTGGATGATCTTATACCCTTAACTTGATGGAGGAATACGCCCAATGCTCAATGATTCCGAGCATTGTGAACAAATATGCTAATGAGGTCGAGCATCACGAAGGGGTGAAGACCCTGAGCTGCTGACCTTAAAGATAAAATCCCGATCTTAAGTTTTTTTGTTTTTACATCTTTCATGCTCAACATAGCATTGGCCTTGTTTATCCTTTGTAGACCTTAAGCGTGGCTTGAGGCTTAGACTTGAACTTAAGCTCCTCACGCAGGATGGACGAGCTTGAGGAGAATGAGTAGAACAAAAGGCGCGTCCACTAACTCAAGGTGGAGTGCGACTTGGCGAGAATCGAGACCCAAAAAGCTCGGGACCTAGTAGGTGCCGCAAAAGATGAGGTCTAAGAGGCCAAGCTCGAGCTTATGTACATAAAGAAGGAATTCGAGGGTGAACTGGCCAATGCTCGAGCTCAGGCGGTGGAGGACTTCAAGAAGTCAGAGGAGTCCGGGATGCTATTGGGTAGTACGGGTCAGGCTCCTACCATTATGGCGTGAAGCTTGCTTGCTCCTTTTTGTGGACCAAGCTCCCCGAGGACTTGAAGTCGAGGAGCTGAAGTTGGTTAACAAATGAGCTCGAGCTTTCAGCATTCGAGATCGATGAGGTCGAGACTCTTGACCAATGCAATCCTGCCAATGCTACATACTTATTTTTTGATTTCAATATCTATGGCTTGATGTTTTGTCTTTTAATGCAATTTATTTCTTATTATGTTCGTGCATTTAATTCGAGGATACATATCAAGCTCGATACGAACAAATGTTAAGTTCTTGGTCTTAACAAGCGAAGTTCGAGTTTTGTAGCTCTAAAGAGCACATAATAGCTCGAGTTATAAATGTCGAGGCTCAATATTCTTGAATTTCAATGGTTAGACCTCGAGCTTCTTTCGAAAGATGTGATATCGAGTATGTTAATTGGCCATTATTTTTGACAAATAGCTCGTGCTTTTGTAAAATCTTTAGTATTTAATATACAGAGCTTGAGTATGTTACTTGGCCATTATCTTGGGCAAGTAGCTCGAACATTTTGTAAAATCTATAAAATTTAGTAGTAGAACTTAAGTACGTTACTTATTTTGGACAAGTAGCTCGAGCTTTTTGTGAAAGTTGTAATGTTTTTATGCTTTAGTAGATGTAGCTCGGGGACAAATTGTGGATGGTTAAGAACAACCCAAGCTTGAACTTGTCATATCTCTATATTGAAAGAAATTAAGGTCGGGCCATAAAGGTCAAGAATAGATGCATGCTAAATACGTGTATTAACTGCTTGCATAGGGCACGACCTTACTCTAAATAGATGTACTAGCTTATGCACGAGGCACAACCTTACGCTAAATAGATGTATTAGATGCATGCACGGGGAACAACCTTACGGTAAATATGTGTATTAGTTGTATGCACGAGTACGACCTTACACTAACTAGTTGTATTAGCTGCATGCACGGAGCACAGCCTTATGCTAAATAGATGTATTAGTTGCATGAACATGGTACAACCTTATGCTAAACAGAGGTATTTGGGCAAGTTTTTATTGTCAAAGCAAACTCCTATAAAATAATGTAAATGTACACTTGCACATATGCATGAACTAATGAAACAGAAAACTGTTTGAGGGTATGCAAGTCCGAGCTAGTCTAAGAAAGAATAAACTACTAAGGGTATATAAGCCCAACCTAATACGAAGTAAACGAAAATTAAGTAAATGAAAGACCTGGGTGCATGGCCGGCTACTTGTAATAAATTTTTAGGTTGTCAGCATTCCAAGGTCTTGGGAATGGTTTTACTAATGTGTCCTTTAGGTTGTATGCTCCGCCTTTTACTTTTCATATGACTTCAAAAGGTCTTTCCCATACCGGTTCGAGCTTCCCTGGAGGATGGCCAACATCTTTTGTCCTTCTAAGGACTGAATCTCCAACTCTGAATCTTCTAGATTTGATAACTTGCAGCTATTAGTGAAGCATGTTCTCGCACTTCTTCAAGTAGGTCAAGGTGTTCATTTGCCCTTCAAAGTTGGGCTCTAGTCTCTTTAATGTAGGAAGGTTGACTTCAATTGGAATTGTGACCTCGATGCCGAAAGCTGACATAAAAGGGGTTTTTCTAGTTGTTGTCTTATGTGAAGTCTTGTATGTCCAAAGTATGGATGATAGCTCCCCGGGCCAATTACCTCTAGCATCCCCGATTCATGTTCGGAGATCTTGTAGGATGATTCGATTAGATATTTCGGCGAGGCCATTGCTTCGAGGGTATGAGACGGAGGTCAAGCGATGGTCAATCTTAAGGTTGGTACAAAAAAATCTAAATTGTCAATTATGAAATTGCCTTCCATTATCTGTTATGAGAACCTTTGGTATCCTGAACCTACACACAATGGACTTCCATATGAATGACCTGAGCTTAGGTTTCGAGATTATTGCTAGGGGTTCAGCTTCTACCCACTTGGTGAATTATTCTACTGCTACGTAACAAATTTCAGTTGTCCTCTTGCCAGCAAAAAGGTCCGAGAATGTCAATTCTCCATTGCTTGAAAGGAAGTGAGTAATGGATGGAAGTTAGCTCTTCAGCTGGAGTGTATGATGTTGCTAAATCTCTAGCACTTGTCACATTTCTTTACGTAATTTGATGCATCTTTCTTCATACTAGGCCAGTAATATCCATATCTTAAAAGCTTGTAGGCAAGAGCTCGAGCTCCTTTGTGATTCCTACACACACCTTCGTGAACTTCAGTCAAGGCTTGGAGTGATTCAGAAGGTCTAAGACATCTAAGGGAGGTAAGTGTAATGCTTCTTCGAAATAAGACTCTTTCAACAATATAGTATCTTGGTGGTCGAGATCTGATGCTCCTTGCAGCCCGGGGGTCAGATGGTAGATTCCTATTACTTATGAATACAATTATTGGGTCAAGAGGGCTCTTGGTCAATGTCTATGATGCTTGACTTCTGATTTATGCTTGGTTTTGTCAACATCTTAATGCGTACCATTCTATCGAGCCCATATACCCCCATAATGACAAGCCTAGATTTGCATCGACCTTGCAATTTTTCAGAATTTCACAACTCTTGAATCATCTTTGAAGATCGTGCACATTTTAACAGTATAAGCTCATTTTTCATCTTTTCTTTTAAAAATACCAACAATCTGTCCATCCACTAACTTTAAGTCACTAAAAACTTTGATATATTCAAGCTCAAGGTTGTATGCAAGTTCTAGAGCTATGATAACAGCTTCATACTCTGCTTCATTATTAGTGACTTCGAATCCAAACCTGAGTCCAAACCTGAGTACACATTGGATTTCAGTAGTTTTGTTTAGGTTAGTGATGATGACTTTAGCTCCCGAGCTCGAACTATTTGATGTTCCATCTACAAATTTTTTTCCAAATTTTCAAGACTTTGCTCGGGTCATGATCCTTTGGCTCCCGAGGTCTTAGGGTAAATTGTACTATGAAGTCGTCCAAAGTCTGCGTCTTAATTGCGGGGCGCGACTTGAACTCTATATCAAATTTGCCAAATTCAATCGCCCATTTTAGCATTTTCCTGAGACATCTGGTTTCTAAAGTATGTGCCTAAGTGATTGATTAGTGAGTACAACAATTAGATGAGATTGAAAGTATTGACATAGCTTTTGGCAACTATGACCAAGGCCAGAGCAAGTTGTTCTGCTAATATATACTGAGTTTTTTGCATCAAGAAATTCTTTACTCACATAATAGATAGGTCGCTGGACATTTCCACTTTCCTTTATCTATACCCCACTTACGACATTTTAAGAAACGACCAAATATAACAACAAAGTATCACCAGGTTTTAGCTTGGTGAGAACTGGATGTGTTGCCAATGTTCGTTTAAGTTCTTGGAAGTTGGAAACATAGACATCTTAAATGCTTCACACCTTATGGCGTATGTTAAAGCAAAGACTACAACAGTGATATGTAGATCAAGAATTCGAAGTCTTTCCTTGTTAAATCTCATCATGAAACTGTAAAGTGTTTCATTGGGTCTTTGACGATGCTGCATGAGTGATGTTGTCTTCATGATGCATTTTCTACTTGCAAAGAAAGTGGAAAATTTATCGGTTAATTCTGAAAAAGATATTATGGAATTGAGTTCTAATGTGGAAAACCAATCTCTAGCTGCATTGGTAAGGGTCTAAGGAAAGGTCTTGCACATTACTGCATCAAGTGAAATCTACAAGTTCATGATATCTATATATATGTTGAGATGATTGATGAGATCGATTGTCCCATCATACTCCTTTACCCAATGATACTTAAATCTGTCCGACAGAGGGTATGATAAGACCTCAGGGGTGAAAGGGGCTTTAGGGGTAAACTTCCTAATTGCCTGAGTATTCTGAAGCATCCCAACCGCAATCATGTCCTGAATGACCCTGGCAAGTTCAACAGAATTCATCGTAATTGACCTTGAGCCTGATGCCATGTGATGTATGCTCGAGGTTCCGATATCACCGACGTGGAACCCAAGCTCAAGTATTTGCCATAAAACTACCCTGTGTCAATGGGTACAGATTTATTTGACTTAACAACTGAGTTACAAGGAAACTTGTTGGTGGAGCTCCTCGAACGCTGCTGGTAGAGGTGTTGGTTCTCCTGATGATTCCTCCAGCGAAATCGGAGGATTTTCAGCAGGGGCTGATTAGGGACGGATGAACTTGCCGTAAGATGTTCGAACGTGTTTTAACCATGACTTTTGGTAGCGCTTCCCACAGGCGACGGCAATGATGCTATCAAAAGTCTGGACATGCTAGATCTTGAATTGGATGCTTGAATACCACATGAACTGATCTTCGATATTTGAAACTAAAACTCGAGTTATGTCATTGTCGCCCCTCCGATACTTAAGTTAGAGAGATAATTTATACGCAAAGCTATATGCTGGAAATGATGTAAAAGCGTATCTGAATAATGAATTTTGATCATGTATTTACAGTTGTTGGTGGTTTGAGATCAAAAAGGACTAAATCACCTGTGATCATTATCCTTATCATGCAAAGTGTTTTAGTTATATTGAAAGTGTTTTATTTGAGTTTGAATCAAACAGTGATAGATAAGTAGTTTGGATGAGGGTAAGGGTTATGGAAAGTTACAATCGAAGTAGGACTAATGTTACTAGAAGGTATGAGATAAGGACACGAAAATCGTTCTTACAAAATTTGGCCCGACCTTCGAAGGCCCGACATCAATCCATGGATAATTCAGGAAGGACAAGATCGGGCTTTTAAGTTCGAGATCGGGTGCTCCAATATTTGTGCACATCATCAACCATTGTGTTAATTATTATGTTACTGTAGCACGATTCATTAAAAAATGTGTTAGGAAATACTTCAATTTGAAGTAATTATCGTCCTTACGAACGGCTCTTTGTATTTGTGGCGACAAACTTCAAATGCTCGCTCGTATAGAACGTAGCTAAATGATATCCAATCATATATTATGCGGGCCTATATTTCATGATCATGTGGGCCAGGCCCATTGTTTTACTTAGCACCCAACAATCTATTTTGTTGATTATAAATTTCCACTAGATAATTTTATAAGTTTAAATAAGGGAAATTTTCATATATAAGATATTAAGTATAACCTATTTCAAAACTAAGAAAAAAAAAGTTTAAAATTTTAAAAATTAGATATTAATTAAATTAATTTATGAAATAATTAATTAAATATATGTTTATTAAATATATTGAGCCCGTGTTTGAGCTACGTTATTTTTTTCATTCTTATTTTTCTACTCATTTTCAACCACACATTCTTTCATAAAATAATATTTTACATCGCATCAACAATTTTTCCTTCTTTTTCAACCACATATTCCTCACAACATCAAATAAAAAATGCATTCTAGGATTCAAAATGTGCACCAAACATGGGCTAAGGTCACAATTCTATATTATTTGGTTACAAATTATCGAATTAATTTATCACAAATTATTTCTCGGTCACAAATCAAAAATTTATAGGTCACAAATTATTTCTCGATTACAATTCAAAAATCTTATAGGTCACAATTTATTCATTGGTCGTAAATCATAAAATTTATATATCACACTTTATTTATCGGTCACAAATCTTAAATTTTATAAGTCATAACTCAAAATTTGAGATCACATATTATTTATTGGTTATAAATTATCAAATTAATTGATCACAACTTACCAAATTCTGAGTCATGATTCCAAATTTAGTCACAATCACAAGTTCTTTTATGTCACAAATTATTTATTGGTCACAGCACCCAAAAAATTGATTACAAATACTCTTAATCCCAACTAGCTTATATCAATTTAGACAAGACCTAGGTATGTTTGGCTATTCATAGTTATCCTAATTGTTTACTAAGTCTTAACCATGCGTGATAAGTATAACTTCAATTATGCTTAATCTTTTGGTGACAGTTTATTTCATTCTATAATGTTAAAATGTGAAAACGTACAGCTAAGAAGTTATGCAAGTTAAGCATGCTTATACATTTCATTATATGAAGCAAGAAGATTAATAATCACGCTCAAACAATAACATTTTGTCTTTTCTTTTTATTTCATACCTTAGATCAAGACTAATCTCTGATCGAATGTCACTGCAAAAATTGAATAGTTTAATATCCATTGCAAAAGAAATGGTTGAAAAACTCGATTATCCAAAATTGATTAATATTATTTGTTTACCTTAAAAAACGAGTTCAACAGATGTCAAGCCCACTCGTGTATACGTGTGCTAGGTCTATCACGTTAATGCAGATCAATGGTCGAAATCACTCCAATATTTGAACGTGGGAGCAGCTCAACGACACGAGACTTTTCCGTTCGGGTTTCGACAAAGTTTTCGAGACACGATTGTATAATAATCAATCGATAAGAACAAGATTTGTAATTGTAATATAACTATACGAGAGAGTAAAATGTGTTGCTTCGAGTATTTAGAGTTGCATTAGTCTTCAATTGTTACATGGTGATGATATTTATATTGTTACAAATGGAATAGTGACCCTTGGATCAAATTACACATGGCCTCATCTCCTCGACCGAAACATCAAGTTTTAGCCATCAAGTTGACCTTTCTAACTTTTCAAAACACTTAATATCTTATATTGACAAGACAGGACACAAATACACTTTTTACAAAAGTCGCATCAATTATTCGAATAAGATCTTCATCATAAGTTCAATCTTTGCATGTGGGTCGTCACTAGCTGAGGAGCCTCGGACCAAGGAGGGCGCTTTGGAGTTACTTGGGCCTCGGATAACATTAGAGCCTCGGAATTAAGGGCCTTGGAATTACATGGACCCTGTTCTACCTAGAGGACGACTCGGCAATTCGGTTGAATCGGGTCCCACAACTTAGTTAAGATGGCCACGTGGCAGTACCTAGTAACGAGTCATAATAATAGTCCCATAAGTCCACGTGTGATTATTTATGTCATGCGTAGACTTCACAATGATGTTAAAAAAAATTTAAAATTTGTAGTCCATCATACTAGTCCCCCAAGTCCAAACAAAGATATTTATACTGTGCGTGGAATTCAACAGTTGATTTAAGTTTGGCTTACTTTGCAATAGATGGACTTGTGGTGTTGAGGCTATCTATTGAAAGAGAGACAAGCAAGTTTTTAATGCCGAGATAGGCCGTGGTTGAACTGCCATGGCCGAATTACTTGAGATAGCTTAATTTCATATTGAAGCTGATGTAGGTCTATAGCTGAACTACCGATGCTAAATTACTTAAGAATAGCCAAGTTTCATATTGAAGCTGAGGCAGGTCTATTGCTGAACTGCCGAAGCTTAGTGTAAATTGATTGACTTCGATGTGGTGCGTACGATTTGACGATTTTGCATGTTTCCAAGGAGGGATAGCTATAGCATTACAACTTCCCATACACGTACGTTTGTTACATTAAATCCGCAATGTTGGCCAATGATGAGCATGCGTTATTTGTGGAAAGCATTCACGTGCCGACGCTAGCGCATGATACTCACGACGTGATCTGAGGCGTTGGTGACATAAACCGTTTGAATTCTAAGGTTCAGATTCATTACAGGATTGGGCGCCTTAGATCAATTGGACTGCGATCCAATGGATGGGATTCAATTCTTCCTTGTATAAAAACCAAAATCATGCTATTTTGAAACTTTAACTTTGCAAAATATTCTTTGAATTCTTCCGAGCTCTCCATAATTCAAAAGTTTTTCGGCATTTTTTGTTCTCCGACGAGTTCTAGATCTCATTTCTTCTTTAGGTATTCCTTTGTTCTTGCCATGTTTCTTCTCTCAAAACCCTGATAAATCTCTCTCTCCTTTGTTCTAGATAGCTTTTGGGTTTGAATACGCAATTCAAGATTTGTTTCCATAGATATTTGAATTGAATAAGGAAAACAAAAAATTCGCCTCACAACTTCTACTATGCAACATAGTAGAACAAAAATGGCTCCTTGATTCCCTATAATGACCTATGCTACCGCATAGCTCTTTGAACTATGACAACATAGTAGTAGCAATTTATAGGTTCTTACATTTTGGTCCTCGAACTTTGTTTCGCTAATCTCGACCTCTTTTCCCCCGTCTTCTTCATTCAATGTTTCATTCAAATGCTCCATTGGTCTTTGACATCTTCGCGTCTTCAATTCCTCTTCCGGGACATCTTTCAGTTATTTACATACTGGTCCCTGAACTCTAGTTGTCTTTCATTTTAGTCATTTTCACTTTGTTTTTCATAATTTCCGCCACATTCATCACATTTTCCTGCAAAGCACAATTTCATAGAATTAAGTTGTATTTCAATATTTATATCCACAATTGTCCGTGTTTGCAGTATGAAATAAGTTGTAAAACACACTTATCAACTCTCATACATGACACGAACTATGTTACAAGAAAATCAAGAAAGCAAATAGTATATTCCACCCCAAAACTAAAATTTTGCGCTGTCCTCAATGTAAACAATAAAAGTAAAGAGGAAAGAGTTTACTAGACTTCCGTGTAATAGAATTGCAAGTTAGCTGGTCTTTTATTGATGGTTGGGGCTTCTTATAAGCATCAATATTCCCTCACATTTGCGTCGTTGTCGTTCATCCATAGTGCCCATGGTTGCATTCATGGTACTAAGAGTGGCATTCATAGCTACTTGGTCCATCATGCAACTGTTTAATTTCTCTATTATGCTCTTGTTGAGTCATTTGTATAGATCTCAACGTGGGACCAAAATTGATCCTTCCATGACAACCAATTCATGGTGGGAGTATTTCTGGCATATTAACATGTGCTTCTTCTTCATACTGGATGTGCTATTCTCCATGCTCTTCTTCAAATTCTTCTTATGCATTCCTTAATGCCTCATTCTTTTGTTTTATGACTTGCAAATGTGACCTTCTAATTGTTGTTAGGGACAAGACTAGTGCAAATTTCTTTTCATCCTCCGATGGCATCATTAGTGCTCGATCTCTCTTGCATAGGGCTGAAATGAGACTTGGGAATATCAACTTAGTTCGACTTCCTGATGTAGGGCAATATCTCTAATTGTGTTAAAGATTTAGGCGCCATAATTCAAGTTGTGTCCCGTGGCAAGCCGATACAACACGGTCATCCTAGCTTGGTAAGTTTCTGCTATATGCGATATTGGAGCTATGTTAGCTGCAAGGACATGATGAAATAACCGCATCTCGTACTTCATTTCGTCGTGTTGTACAATAGTACTCTTTGGCCACGACTTTCGCTTGTCCAAAGGGTAGATGAATTGAGCTACTTCTTCCCAATTTGTAATTTTTGGTGGATCAGATCACTCTTAAACATTGAAAACATCTCTAATAATCTCTAGGCTAAATGAGACCACACTCTTACACATAACTCTCATGATGATGCTCGCTTTGCTCATTGGTGATGCCCGCCGTCAGTCGCGGTTTACGAAACCGTGGCCTATGCAAACGGTAGCTTCATTTCGACCACGGTCATTTCTTTTTCCCTTTTTTACAATAAATAAAATTAAAAAAAATATACGTGCAACCATGTAGTCTTGAACTCGTACAACCTCATGTCATGATTAACATTTATGACCTCGGAGACGCGTATATTGAAAGCTGGCGACGCCTCATCTGATTTTCTTGAAAACACATGAGAGCTTTCAAATCATTAGCACAGAACCCAAAAATGTCACATTATGGGTGTGTTTGATGGATATTATTGAGAAAGAATGTACTTTAAATAGTAATATGATGGAAAATATATGATTAAAAAGTAAAAAGAATTTATTGATATCATAGAAAATATTATTTTATTGAAAAATGTGTGAGTTTTGAAAAAATGTATTTTGGAAGAATGTACACCAAAAATTGGCTAGCTCAGAAACTTCAAATCAAACTACTACAACGTTCGATTTTTTGATCACCTTGTCTCTGCATCACATCTTCATCAAACTACCTATCTTTCAAAGCCTCATGTTCCATGTTAAGATCTCGCCTATACATCATAGCTTCATCACGGTACTTATCTTTTAGAGCCTCATCCTCCATGCTAGAACCTAACCTCTACATCACAACTTTATCAATCTACATATCTTTTAGAGCCTCGTCCTCCATGCTAGGACCCATTTTCTACATCACAGCTTCATTAAGCTACATTTCTTTCAAAGTCTCGCCCTCTATGATAATACCTCGCCTATGTATTACAGCTTTTTTGAGCAATCTATCTTTCAGAACCTCATTTTCCATGCTAGGGCATCTCCTATGCATCACAGCGTCATCAAGTTGTTTATCTTGTAAAGCTTCGTCCTCCATGCTAAGACCTTGCCTCTACAATTTTTTGCTTATATAACGACTCCAAAACATATTAAACCATTTCTAAACTTCATGCATTATATAAATATCCATGCTGGGACTTATAAATAGACTTATGAAATGAAATCTAAGCCCCTGTTTGACCTTTAATAGAGGTTCATTACCATAAAAATGAAAGATAGGGGACACAGCTGTGAAACAAATAGATTGGGATTTACATGCTACACTTGAATAAACTGTGGACTCAGGTTCTAATTTCGAAATTAGAGATTGGAATTTCCTTCTCCTGTCCACATTAGGCCCGTTATGGAATTAGGGATAGGAGTTAGGGTTTTTGAGATTTCCTTCTTGTGTCTATTTACTTCCTTTTATTTGTCTATATATACACATTGGTATGTATTGTTTTCATAAATTTGTATTTTTTTGGTAATCTTTGCAGAAAAATGGCTTCATACGGAAGATATCATTATGAATACTTTGATGTGCTGGAAAAATTGTCCATGTCATGGATCATGCAACATGTGTGTTGTTGTGATGTCTGCGTTCTGCCATGACTGTAGTCTGTGTTGTACAATGTCCTGATTGCGTCATGGGTGCTGCTTGCAATCTGCTTGCGTCGCAGTGCCTGCATGCACACCCAAATTTTCTAGACACGACCTGGACATGACGCTGCCACCATGGACATCAGTCATCTCCCCACCAATTTAGGAGACGTCCTCATCACCATGTACCGCTGAAGCTTAGACCGAATTAACCATATGTCTACTTTATTTTCCCACTTAGTACCATGACATTCTCGTGCCATGCTAGATCTCAAGTTATCACCTTGCGATCCGTCACTGTAATATCTCCATCTTGCATTGACATCTCATGTTGTCAGCAATGATTCCTCCATATCCATCCGCAGCTCTCTGGAAGCCAAGGGAAGGGAAGTAAAAGAAACTACCTATCTGGTCTTTAACTTGAAGCCATGTGGGAATGATACAATTTGTGCCAGTAACACCATCTTGCCACTAATATTTTCTTTGTTGAATATTATTCATGCACTTGAACTAGCACTAGCACAATTACATCATTATCATCAGTATACCCCAGTTCGATCGAGATTCAATGATATACCATGTGAAAAGAAACGATGCATTCAAGTTATTCTTCACATTGACAACATTCCAATTTTTGGTACAAATGTGCTGCCCGTGCAAAAACAAAATTACCTGAAATGCAACAGAACACTCACACAATGGTGGGGCTCGCAGATTTTTTTCTTTTTAGATACACGTTGGTACCCACCGTTGTATCTTTTCTGGGGAAATTCTTGTGATTTTTTCTGTACAAATGGCTAAAGTCTTTTTGGTGACGATGCAACAAGCTATTTTAGCATCATAGCCTAAATTTATTAGGTATCAAAACTCAACACTACTATTATTAATGGACATTACGTGCATAGGTTCAAATCGGACCAGAGCCAATTGGTACTAATGATTTCCAATCCAATTTTTTCATTTTATATTTCAAAAAATAATTATGAAATGTAAAATCGTGTATAAAATTTCTAATTTTATTTACGACTTCTATTTATAGACGACCAAAGTGTTGATTATTTCAAAAACATTTTAATTCATATAAATTAACTTATAATTGAGGTATTTTATAACGGGTAAATTGCGAATTTAGTCCTTCTAATCCCTTTTTCCTCTGATTTTTGTCCCCAAGATTTGAGAAATTCGCATATTCCCTATATGTATTCTGTTAATTTTTTCTTTAAGCCATGTGACTTGCACGTGCTCTTTGAATAAAGGCCAAAAATTGTCCAACCACCTAACAGTATCTTCAAAAATGTCTTTAAAATATGTCCCCACGTCTTTACATCATCTCTGTCGAGTTTTAGAGAAATGATGCTTTAAAATAAGGTTTAATTGGTCTTTCTATTTTAACTTTTTATAATAGAGAATAGTTGAAGAGTGAAATTTATTCTAGACTCGTCAATTAAGTATAGATAGACACAATAATTGGTTCTCGTCGACATTTTTGTTGTTCTAGACTAAAACCTTAAAATTTTTAATGAAGATGTGTACTTATTTGTGTATTATGTCTTCAACATGTATACATGCTCAAGTACAATTTTTGTACCATATTCGTTTATGGGTGATGATGAGATATAAATTCATTACTTTTACGTGTTTTGATATTATGTTGAACTAGCTCATCTAATAATTCCATAATATAATAGGGACAAGTTTATTTATTTATTTGAGTTTCAATCCTCAAGACGAAGGACATAAAAATTAACCCAAAATCAGTTCCCTATCACATTGAAGGAAATTAATAGTGGCCTTTGGGAGTTTGGTGGGGAAATTTCTTCATTCGACAACATAGGGGCAGACCTCAACCGCGAACCTCCATCCCCATGCGATTGTTCATCAAAAGAGAATGCTTTCTTAGGTAGGCTCCAGGTGAGTTTGTAGTGAGATGTAAAACAGTGAGTGATAGACTGGCAGTGCTTTCTATGCTTAATCGATGCCA
>CAIGRL010298441.1:0-10823 GCA_903798325.1 Fraxinus xanthoxyloides
TCAAATCCCAGCCGAACAAATCGAAAACGAACTCAAAGTTTTCAGAAATGATAATGCAGAAGATTTTGAGAACTTTATGACACATACACCTGAAATAAAACTTGTTATTGTGGCTGCACAGCCTTATAAGACTATGCGTCAGCTTCTGTGACCAGACAGACAACCAAAGTGTGAATGGCATGGTGAGTATATATCATCAAGTATATAGTACAAATTTCACTTCTTAAAATAGAAGACAAGTCGTCGATTGAAACCAGCTTTATCCCGGGATTTCTTTAGAATATTATAGACGTGTTTAGTATGCAAGACTAGACATGACTAGACAATACAATAAACATGATTCTAGCTTTTTTGTTCGTTGATACTACCCAGTGTACATAAGCGTGTGCACACTCCTAAAGTTATTCTTGATCAAATAGAAAAGCCTCTGAGTTTGATCACTTTTCGGTCGAAAAACTGAATTTTGATATCAAAAACGATGGGAGTGGGATTTGGAAGGTGTTTTTGACTTCTGTTTTATTGGCTATGGTCTTCTGACTTGCAGAGAGTATAGAGTTCGCAGAGAAGGATCTGGATTGAGATGAAAGCTTATTGGATTTGTACAATAGGTGGAGGCACCACCACACAGTTTCTCGGGACCTAAACGAGAAAAAAACAAATGGCGTTGAAACGTGTTCAAGCCTCAAGGTGATTGTCCTACACATTCACAAGGCGAACCAGATGGACAGGCCTTACAAGGTGAAACTCGAAAAATTTGTTTATATGACCAGCCACGAATTCAGAAACTCTTACAGTTCTAAGATCAAACATCATAGGATGCTTTGTTGCAGTTGGGTCAGAACCAGATTCATGCACAACAAAACTCAAAATCTGCCGGCTTCTGTTGATTGGAGAAAGCAAGGAGCCGTCACTGGTGTTAAAGATCAAGGCAAATGTGGTAAGTCTCGTGGAAAATTCCGAGATAAAGAGGAAAAAATATGATCTGAACATAAAATTTCATTTTATATTATATTTATGTTTGTCATGATTTAGTGTTTGGATTGGATCAATTTGTGCCAGTAGTTGTTGGGCATTTTCAGCTGTAGTTGGAGGGATCAAAAAGAATTAAAACTGGTCAAGTAGTCTCTTTATAAGCAAGAGCTAGTCGATTGAAGGCTGCAATGGACGACTCGCAAAACACACATTTGAGTTCATCAAGAAACACAGTGGCCTAACGACTGAAAGAAGATGTCCCTACAGAGCCGGAGATGGGATTCAGACAAGGTATAAAAAATAACTTTGGCTTCTCTTTACGCAAAAAGGGCGAATTATCCGTCCTTTTGTTCAGGTGTCTCGGTTTTGTAGATGAATTCCCCAGTGGTCATGAACGATGGGCACGAAATGGTACCTGTGAATGATACAAACCAGCCTGTTTCTGTTGCAATTAGTGCTGGTGGTTCTTACCTGCAGTTCTACTCTGAGGTAGAGTTTTATAACAACCATCGACGATCTGTTGGTAATGTGTTTTTACCATAATTTTCTGTTTTAACTATGTCTATAGTGTATTCTTCGACTGCAGGGAGTGTTCAATGGAAATTTGGGACGGGGCCATGGAACTACTCTTGATGGAACGAAATATTGGATAGTGAAGAATTCATGGGGACCTGAATGGGGAGAACAGGGCTACATTAGGATGCAACGCAAGGTTGATGCATCAGAAGGGTTTTTTGGCATAGCCATGGAGGCCTCGTACCCCCATCAAGTTATCGACAGATAATCCAACATCACCTGAAGAAGAACTCGAGACTTAAAAGTCGTCGTCAAAAGTACTGTTTATGCTTAGTTTTATTGTGATCCAAGCATACGTAATGATTTTCCCAGTGTGCGCTACGTATTACTACAAGAGTTTCTCCATGGAAGTTTGAATGAATAAAAGTATCTGTCGTCATTCATTTTGTTGTATTAGTATCTTTTCTAGATGAAGGGTTAGAGCTATCCTTGGATCTTGTTTACAAATAAACTAAAGTAAACAAATATATTTTACCTTTGACAATTTAGAGTTTTAGATGACGGTTTAATCATTTTATAAATTTGTTAAGCATAATGAAAGAGAAAAAATTGATATTTTCTCTTCTTTTTATCACATATTCAAAATAATTTATTTATTTATTATTTTTTTTGTTTTTGCATCATTTAAATAAAAGAAGAATATCTGACAAATGGAAGGGAGGAAGAAAAGCAGGCCGAAAATGCATAAAATAGATAATGAATACATAAATATAGAGTTAAAAAAGGAATACATAAATATAAAATATTCTATTGTCACATCCAATTCCTACTCATCATACATGTCATGAGTATCTAGTAGAATCATCATCGAGGTCAAAATCATTGTTTGAGGGTGATTGTGCAAAGTTTATAACTCTCCCAACCTACCGTATATCATTGTAGTCAAATATTATGTAAAAAAGTGTCATCCTTTGTCTTGAACTCATGTCGCGGATGGAAGAATACTCATGCTGCCTAGGTGCTCGAACGACTAGTTACTGGTGGTGGGTTCGTCTCGGCTTTTGTTGTGCAAATCCCCAAACTCATGCAATCCATAGAACTTTGAATTCGTTGTACTTTATCCTTATCGTTGGCCAAGTCGTTTTGGTTCATTAAGGAAGATGTGTACGTCTCTGAACCTTTTTAAAAACCCTAGAATGTTGGCAACAAGAACCTCTATTGCATCCCGGTAATCGAGTCCCACTTTGACTCGATGGCTTTTGAATTGATTGATAATTATGTAAACTTCATCTCAGTTACACAATTATCCAAGTTTCGTAAACAAATCCCGGAACTTCCATTGTTCTGCAAAGCTGCCCCTTGTGTCTCTACAATTCAAAATATGGCCGATATTTTCCGTAGTTGCAAAGTAGTCCCCAATCGTTTCGGAATTTTGGTCATTGAACTTTCAAAATGGTGCAAAAAGATCCCTAAATTATATTAGTGATTCTAATACACCCCTAAACTTTTTCTATTATTGCATATAGCCCCCATAACTTTCAAATTATGCATAGTGGTCCCTCCAAACGGCCCATAGTTTGTTCATGATTTGCCGCATTTTCAGCCCACTTGATTACCCGTGAATATAAGGGAATGTGTTATGCGAGACCACTAGGCCCAATCAATCAACCCTTTTTTTGTTGGCCCAATGGGTTACATCTCAGTTCTATTCAGGGCTCATCTCGAGTTCAAAACTCACGAAGAGCATTTCCAATACAATAGAAACACTTTGATATATATGTCATTAATGTTTAACGTTGACGGTTTAGGTCCAATTTCATCTTCAAAAAGTTCCGCATATAAATTCAATTTTCATTACTAATGAAATACTGAGCTCTTGTTTGATTTTGATAAAAATTATATTATTAGTTTATTTTGATAAAGTTGATGAAATATGTGGTTGATAAGCTATGAATTTAATAAATATATGATTGAAAATGAGTTTTAATAAATGGGAGTTAGACTGACTCCGTTTAGAAGAATCTCCACATCTAGACGGGTCTTCTTAACTGTTGAGAATTAACAACTCTAATTCTATTCCATTGAGAGCAATGAATTGGCGAAAAGGAATAAAGACACGTGGAATTTATAAATGTTTGCATCAATATGAAACTATGTCATCTTCTGCCGGTACAACAATTCAGTATAATTAAAAGAAATTTACAAGAGAAAGTTGTACTTGTACATCTATCTTCTCTGATTTCTCTCTCTTTTATGATAATTAAGTTAAAAGTCAAATGACTACTCCCTATTTATAAAATAAATTGGGGCAAATTAAAATTTACAAGAATTCAAATTTCTAAGACGAAATTTACAAGAACCCAAATGCTTATATTGCCCTTAATAAAATTTTGATCTAGGGTCTCCATCCCGTGCACCCCCGTGGGGAGGCTTCCTACCCTTCCTTCCAACTCCATGTATGACCTCACCACGAATGTGGATCTGAGTTCTAGCTCCGTGAAGCAACAATAATTAGATTTCGCAACTTAATATCAATAATGTCTACCTTTTCTTGTAACGTAAGTTGACATAATCTAGACATATTGCATTGAAGAATTTTTATAAACATTGTTTATTTTATCTTATGCGAAACTTTTTTAGCTCAATGGAAATGCACTAAGGAGAATGACCAGTAAAAACGACAACTATCTTAATTATTTTTAAATTTTTATATTACATGTCTGGCATATCTAACATATTCGATGCGCCAATAAACATAATAATAGCCAAAACTTTAAGTTGCATTACCAAAGCGTATCATTAAAGTATTCACAAGGAACCATTTCTTGCTTAGGTCTAATTATCCCAACGGCGACCAACAAAAAATGGAATTAAATTAAATTTATTTTTATTAAATTTTATTGGCCAAAAAATATTATTAATATTTACTTGTAAGAAATGACAATTAAATTTATTTTTATTTTTATTATTAATATTTACTTGACAATTAAATTTTACTAATGTACTTACATATAAGCGTTTTTTTCTCTTTTAGTCGATTAGTTTGTCTCTTCCTTCAGTTGGCAAGAGTCTATACTAAATTCACGCCCCTTCTTTTATTAGAGCGGTCGATCTTATCTAATTTAAATGCTATTATTTGAGTGGTTAGTTTTCAATTTTCTTTTTGTCAAGCAATAAATAAAATCATTGGTAGCAAAATGGATTAAGAACATATACTAAACCAAGGTTAAGAATCATAAAACAATCCAAAAAAGACAAAATATGGGCTATACAAATGTTGTTTCCAAAGCTCTATCGTATCTAAGTTGTCCCTTTTAATATGATTTAATTGTTTTTTTATTAAGCAAAACAATAATAAAATCCCACGAATTTATTTAATTAATCTAAAATGGCCAACCGTGCGGCCTAGATTATCACCAAAAAGTACAATTTTATGCTTAGGATTTGGTGCTTGTTTTCAATTCTTTGACCACAAACTGTTCTGGTCAAAGCCACGGCCAAAATTTTTTTATTACATTCTAAAAAATTTCTCTGACAAAATATAAAATAATAGTAGAAAAAATTAATTAAATATTTGTATTGGAAAAATATCTGATTCTAAGATTTGAGATAAATAGACTTAAAAGTGAGTAATTCAAAAGCACGAAAATAATGAGATTATTTGATTTTTAAAATACTCGAAGAGACAAATGTCAAAATTTAATCATGAGGGATCGTTCAATTGGTCATATCTTATATTTGCTCATCAATGATCATCAATTCGAGTTCTCTCAGAATCACTGAGGTGAGTATACGGCCATAAACTTCAGGGAGTCGTGGGATTAGTCAAGGTACGCACAACTTGATCCGAACATCCACCACGGCTATTAAAAAAATGTCAAAATTTTATTAATTTTGAAGAATATCAAAAGTTTGAGCGGAATCTCTTTTTTTTTTTTTTTTTAACCTAATTATCACAAAAAACGACAAAGCTCTTGTTAGAGTTCATTGTTTACTTCATTAAAAATTGTAAAACTAATAAAGATTAGCCCCATTGCTAGTGTAATTGACATCATCGTTGTTTACAATGTTAATTTCTTTGACGTGTTACTTGTTCTCATTACTTATAAAGCATTATGAATTAGTGGTGTGTATGTGGTCTAACTTGATCGATTTTCTAAAATCAAATCATTTTGCTAATCTATTTAGCCCAGGTTTGATATTGATTAAAAATATTGATTTTAATCTAAGTCAATAATTCATTTTATGAGAACTACAACTTTTTAACAACACATTTCATCAACATTTATCTAAATTACCAAAAATCTGATTTTAAACCTACCAAAGAAGGGCATAATGTGTTACTTATAAATTAGGGTGCATGTAATTGTGGGTATAAGCAGTCTGATTTAGTCGATTTAAGAATGATTTGAGAAAGTCCAAACATAAACCAAACCATTTAAAGTAATTTAAAATTTTCTCAAACCTAAACTTAATGATTTGGTCGGATTTTAAACCAATGTTTGATGGTACATTTTTTCTCGATGATCGCTTTATCGTCATTAGTTCATTGATTATAAAATATTTCAAAGCCAACAAAAGCAAAGAAAAGGTCACACGACTATAATTGCAACGTGATGATGGAAGGCAAAAAGCGTTTCGACTTTGGCACATACCATATGAATTGATTGGGAAACCAATGATATCTAACACCATTGGTGTTAGAATAATTGTCTTAGTAGAAGAACATGATAAGACTAATTAAGAGGATTTCATATTCTTATGTTTAATTAGATTTAATTGAACTTATTGTGTTGTTGGTTAGGTGATGGTAGTGGTGGTGCTGTCAATAGTGGTTATACTAGCGGCAACGAGGCGAGGTAGCACGACGATTGGTGTCGTCATTGTCGTGGATTTGAGTTGAAGATGATAGGTGGTGGTAATCCACGGTGGATTGTGGTACTGGTCTATAGTATGTGTAGATTTGTTTATGGGGACCTTTCATGACCAAATATGTATATCTTTTGATTGGTTGTGACCAATCTGTGTTGATTGTGACCGATTGTGATTTGATCACATACTGTCACAGTTAAGATTGACTTGGTCACAAACAGACGCATTGAAGACAAATTTGATCACATTTAATCACATTGAAAATAAATTTGGTCAAAGTTAGTCAAAGATAACACAAGTTGGTGACTCGATTACATACAGTTACAAACAATCACACTGAAAACAAATTTGATCAGAATTAGTTACAGATAACACAAATTAGTGAGTTGATTACATACAGTTACAAATTAGACGGTTATATACAGTCATACTGAACACAAATTTGGTCACAGTTAGTCACGTATAGCATGTCTTGTCACAAAAAAAAAATCTAATCACATATAATAGGGTTAGTCACAAATATGGGGTAATTCCGTTGGGGTGGAGTGTAATCTCCAAAAAAAAAAATTTTAATTTTTTGAATTTTTTAAAGGTCGGGGTGGGGTGGCCATAAAAATAATAATAATAATAATTAATTTTTGGAATTTTTTTACAAATTGGAGTGGGTAGAGTGGGGTGGGATGAGTGGTGTGGTGTCGAGGTTGGGGTGTAATCTTGAAAAAAACAAATTCAATTTTTGCAAATTTTTCACATGTTGGGGTGGGGTGGGGGTCTATGGGATATTATTAATCGATATATTATTAACTTGGTAGCGGTGGGTGGGGTTTAGATACTATTAGTTGGGTGGGGATAATTAGTTCTCCTTAATTATATATTATATATTATTAATTGGAATTAGCACCTAAATTTTGAAATAATTTGATAAGTTTTTTCTTCTGAAATGTAATTCTTATGTGTAAAAGTCACGTATTGTTCCTTTTAAGCTTGGTATGAAATCACATTAACCCAATTTTTTATGCTCAAACCAGAACCAATTACTCGATTCCATTAACCCAATTACCAAATTACCTTAAGAATTACTTGGAAAAAAAATATTTAAATTGGGGGATTGTCATGTCCACCCAACCTTAAATGGGGATGGGACGCTATGTCCCGTTGTCATCTATATTATTACTATTTAATGGACAATTGATTAAATGATTCTTTTATATTAAAATTTCAATATTTATATTTTATTTTGGAAGTTAGGATTGTAATTTATCAACAAGATTTCTACCAAAAATTTTATTTTTAAAATTTTTAAATCGGGCTTGAATTTAAATCTTCGTTAAAATTCAATATCTAAATCAAATCATTTTAATACGATTCATTTTAGTTCAAAACCGTTTCGTCGATAGGTTCATGCGGAACCAAAGCAATGGCTTTTAAAAAGGCGATTTCAATTCAATTTTTCGATTTGATGATTTTTTTTTCTTGCACAGACAAACTCAAGTACAAAATGTGAAAAAAAAATAATAATAAGTTTGAAAGTATCTTTTTGCTATATCATGAGACTTAGGAGAAAGATAAAACATTAATTTTATGACATTTATTATTCAATAGCAAATTTGGTCCATGTTTGATAGTCATTGTTTGGTCAAAATAATATTTTTAATAATTATTTTTAAGAGAATCTATGGTTAAAAAATAAAAATAAAAAATTTAAATTTACGTGCAGAACATGTAGTTAAAAAGTAGAAGTGTGAACGTGCGTTCGAATATACATATATATAAGAAATTTTAAATAATGACCGTCAAATAGGGACATAATTAATCTATGATTTTTAGTTAAATTTCAACAAATATTTTTTTTTTTTTCCAAATATCAGTTAAATCACCTTGTAATCTTCGCGTACTAAAATTAAATTTTTCTTTTCAATTTAAAATACTAAAATAGTCATACAATTTCTGCAAAAACTACGCTACAAATGAGAATATCCCCACAAGTTCGTTTTAAAGGGTGTAAATTAATTGTGCAACTTTTCCAAGGTCTAAAGAAACTAAGGGAGCCAATGCAGCATCCAAGTAATTTAAAATATCTGCAGTCAGTTTGCTTCTGGGTATCATCATTGTATATATTTCTTGGGAAAGAAGAAAAGAAATGCCGTCAACACTTACTCATGCAAACCTCATCTTTTTCTTCTTATACAAGTAATCCACAAAGTATCACAGCCGTCAAAATATCGAGGCCCAGATATGCAAAAATCTGCTTGTATTTTTGATAATAGGCATACAATTTCCTGAAAAATATTCTTAACCCTTGCCAAATGATACCAAAGCTACAACGCTGAATTAGGACTTAACTAAAAAATCTTTTAAGTGAGACTAATATATAAAAAAAACTAAACTCGTACATTAAATTCTCGCTCATAAAGACAATGTTGGCAAGATTTGATAACGTTTCAACAATCAAATTATGTGATTATTATAAAACGATATATAACATATTTGTTATGTATGCTATCGAACCAAAACTCATAAATCTACAAGATCGATTGGAGAAAATCAAAACAAACTGGATTTTTTTTCAACCTTTTGAGATGTACAAGTCCGAGGCATCGAAGATAAAAATCTATACAATATTTGGTCTTAGACACAAGGAAAATAGGATTGGATCCGTCTGTATGATCAAGAACCCTAACCCGAAAACCCAAAGCCCTCATGATCACTTAAAGGAAGCCACAATGGTAAAAGACTCACACCACTTCTTTACAACACACTTAGTATCAAATTTCACAAAGAAAATCAGAACAAATCACTTCCAATCAGAGATTGGAAGAAGAGAAGAAGAAGAGTTTCGAAGAACCATACAAACGGCGAAAGTAATATGAAATCAATAATAGGGCACCCAAAAGATGCTATTTATATCCTAACTATTAACCATAGACCTCTGATTGGAAGAATGCGAAGAAGAGACGAAGAAGAAGAAGAAGGAGGAGAGTCTCGAAGAACCATACAAACGACGAAAGTAAAATGAAATCAATAATAGGGCACCCAAAAGATACTGTTTATATCCTAACTATCAACCATGGATCTCTTATTGGAAGAACGCGAAGAAGAGAAGAAGAAGAAGAAGGAGAGTCTCGAAAAACCATACAAACGGCTAAAGTAATATGAAATCAACAATATGGCACCCAAAAGATACTATTTATATCCTACCTATCAACCATAGACCACAATATTTTCCAACGGTCCAGGCGACTCCTCATTTGAGAAGAAGTCGCATTTTAGGCTGCAACTAAAAGCGTCACGCCGTAAAACACGCTTCTAATGCGTTGGACTTAGATTTATGGGTCAGGTCACGTTATTGGGCAATTGCCTAATACTTTAAAATTATTTTGGGCCTTAACCCATTGTTTTATCATTGCCCCAAAAGGAGGAAATTGGCATCGCAACTCAACAACCTCCATCATCTTGATGCCAATGGACTTCCAACATGACAGTACTCCTTCAATGACATTCCTTTATACGTGAAAAATCAATTTAAACATTATCATTATTTAACAAAGACAAACATAATTTAAATTTTAAAGAGACAATAGCTTTGTTCCCATNTAATGCGTTGGACTTAGATTTATGGGTCAGGTCACGTTATTGGGCAATTGCCTAATACTTTAAAATTATTTTGGGCCTTAACCCATTGTTTTATCATTGCCCCAAAAGGAGGAAATTGGCATCGCAACTCAACAACCTCCATCATCTTGATGCCAATGGACTTCCAACATGACAGTACTCCTTCAATGACATTCCTTTATACGTGAAAAATCAATTTAAACATTATCATTATTTAACAAAGACAAACATAATTTAAATTTTAAAGAGACAATAGCTTTGTTCCCATGTTAGAAGGATTAAAGTGTAGGAATTTTTTTAAGAAAGACGTATTCAAATGAGATAATATCTCTAATGAAATGCAATGCAATTTTATATCTATGTCTTTTGTTCTTTCATGAAAAATAAGTTTATTACACAGGTGTATGACGCTTTGACTATCACGATAAACAATAACATGTTTAGAAAGCATATTAATTTCAGTTAATAACCCCTTGAGCCACAAGACTTCTTTTATAGCTTCTGTAGCTGTTACATATTCAACTTCTGTTGTAGACCACTACTATAGATTGTATCTGAGATTTCCAACTAAAACAAGTATCACAAAGAGCAAACATATAAGCAGTTGTGAATATTATATTGTCTCTATCACCAGCAAAGTTAGCATTTACAAATCCTTTAAGCCCCTGTTTGAAACCCATTTTGAGGAGAATAAATTTTTTGGAATAGTGATTGATGTGAGAATGTGTGGTGAAAAAGTGATGAAATTTTTTTGATTTGTGTGTAATATTATTTTATTTGGAGAATGTATGGTTGAAATGAAGAATGAGAATGAGAATGAGAATGAGAGAGAAATTAATGGGTGTCAAACG
>CAIGRL010298451.1:0-18188 GCA_903798325.1 Fraxinus xanthoxyloides
TTAGATATTTCGTTAAAATGACTACGACGAGGATACCACAAATCCACTTCAACTAGGCTTATAGCCTCGGCTTTATAAACCATAGGGAAGGAGTTTCTCTTATAATTGTTCTGCTTGTAGTTCTGATAACCCATAGGATTTAAGGTAATTCGTCGACCCAAGCCCCTTTAGAAGCGTCTAACTTTCTTTTCAATGTATATTTGATAATCTTATTAATAGCTTCCACATGCCCATTAACTTGAGGGTGATGTGGGGAGGAGAAATGTTTCCTGGTGCCCAGCTTTTCACATAAGTTTCTGACATTTTCATTGTCGAATGTCACCCATTATGCGAGACAATTGAATGGGGAATCTTGAAGCTACAAATGATGTTTTCCATAAGAACTTAGAAGTATTTGCTTCAATGATCTTGGAAAGGGGTTCGGTTTCTACCCATCTGGTAAAGTAATCAATGGCGACAATCGTAAAGCTGAAATTGCCCCTTCCTTTCGGTTAGAGTCCTATAAGATCAATACCCCATTTTGCGAAGGGTCGAGATTGGAAACAACGTTTAGTTCCTGAGAAAGCTGCCTTTGAATTGTTGCAAAGTGTTGACACTTATCGCATCTCTTTGCAAACTATGTGCATCATTTTTCAATATGGGGCTAATATATCATTGTCTTAACACCTTTTGTGCTAAAGACCATTCTCGAAGTAGTTGCCACATACCCTTTCATGAATTGTTCGGAGCACATATGTGGCTTGTTCATCTTCTTAGCTTCTGTGCCTCTTCTTATTCAAAGAGTAATGTTTGGTCCTTGAGAAATTCTATTATCGGCTTCATCTATAGTGAAGTCTCTTCTACCCACATTACCCCTCTACCCATAGCATTAAAGGATCTATGAAGGTGCTCTATAGGTACCATATTAAGCATTTCGAAATCTTTACTGCTTCTCAATTTTGAAAGATCGTCGGCGTGAACATTCTCTGAGCATGGGATTTGTACCAACTCAAAATTTTCAAAAGCTGGAACGAATTCCATGACCAATTTCAGCTAAGTGGCCATGTACTCGTCTCTAGCTGACCTGGCTAACTACCAACTAGGAGTCACTACTGATTACCAGTATCTTAACCTGCATTTCTCTGGCCAATTTGAGGCCAGTTAGGAGGGTCACGTATTCTCTTGAGTTGTTGGTAACTTGAAGCTGAATCTTATGGCACAATTAACCTTATGTCCATCTGGACTAACCAAGACCACTCGTACGTTGATCCAGCATCTCTCGAAAAGTCATCAACAGAAAGGTTCGATGTGTTCCATCTCGTCTTCCATTTCTAGAATAGGGGTGAACTCTACCACAAAATCTACTAAGGTTTGTTCTTTAACATCAGCCATTAGCTAGAAACAATATCAAACTCACTTAGTTGTTTTATAAGTTTTCCCAAAGCATCGGGCTTCTACAACACTCGCTCGAGAGGGAACTTAGCTAGCACGTGTATGGTGTAGGCCAGGAAATATTGCAGCAATTTTCAAGAGGTGGTTACTAAGGAGAGTGCTAGCTTCTCCATATCTGGATAGCAAGTCTCTGCTATCAAAAGTGCTTTACTTACATAATAAACAGGCCAATGGTGACCAGCATCCTTTCTTACAAGAATTGAACCGACTGCGTCAGGGTTACTGCTAGGTATAGCTACAATAGTTTGTCAGCTTTGGGTTTTAAGAAGAGAGGGGCCTTCTTCCTAAGTGTTTCTTCAGCTCTTGTAGGCTACCTCGCATTCTATCCATTGGAACTTATTTCATCCCTTCGGAATCTTGAAGAAGGTAGGCATTTGTACGTCGCATTTGAGACAAAGCGGTTCAAAGTAGCTACATGTCCAGTGAGTCTCTTGCACCTCTTTAGGTTTCTGAGGTGATCTCATTTTAATCAAGACTTTGATCTTCTCTGATTTGGCTTTGATGCCTCTCTAATTGACCATGTAGCCTAGGAATTTTCTAGAGGCAACTTCGAATGCGCATTTCAGGGGGCTAAGCCTCATCTTGTACCTTCGCAGTACTTTGAAAGTTTTACCAAGGTGCTTGACATGATCTCCTGCCTTTAAACTTTTCACTAGCACATTGTCACATATACCTCCATTGTCTTTTCGATAAGGTCGACATCATCTTGTTGACCAGTCTTTGATTAGTAGAACATGCATTTCTCAACCCAAATGGCATAACCTTATAAAAATAAATATTATTTTCCGTTATGAATGGCGTATGCTCTTTGTCAGCTAGGAACATCAGATTGTACCCAAAGTAGGCATCCATGAAGCTAAGCAGTTCATGTCTGGCTATTGAGTCCATAAGTGACTCTATCTAAGTTGAAAGTTGTAATTGGGGTAAGCTTGATTTAGGTTTGAGAAATGAAAATAAACTCTCCACTTGCCATTGCGCTTTTTAACCAGGACAGGGTTAGAAACTCACTTCGGATACATCAATTCTTGGATAAAGCGATTGTTGATCAATTTCTTTACTTACTCGCCTAAGGCTATCACGAGGGCTCTTCTTTTTCTGTTAATGATTTGTAGCCTTAGGATCAATTTTCAAGTGGTGGCAATTGACTTTCAGATCAATGCCAATCATGTCTTCATGCTTCCAAGAAAAGATGTCTAAGTTTTTGTGCAAGAAGCTTTTCAGCTTTTTCTTGGCCTCTAGTGATGATCTTTTCCAACTTGCAAACATTTGGAGGATCTTGAGTGTTTACTTGGAAACTCTCCAATTTCTCTATTGGGATTGTTCGAGAATCGCAATTTCGATGATGTGAGGGTCCAGTTCTTCCAAATTAGTTGTTTCTTCAGCAATTCTACTTTTTCAGTGGATACTCGCGATTCTTAGATAGCCTCTTCATTAGAGGTGTTTATGGCTCCAAGGACCACCCATTCTTCATAGGCATCCATCATTTCGACGTCTTATCGTTGTTCAGGGTTACGCCCTTGTTCAGGGATGTTATCCACATCAATGTCTATTTGGATTAGATTGACACTTCACGGTTATACTTTTCTAGGGGAGATTGAATAGCATTCCCTTGCACTCATCTGATCGTCTCCGACCATGGTGATTTCATTTTCGATTGGAAACTTCATACCTAAATGGTAAATAGACTTAATGACCTATAATTCCTTTAATACCGACCTTCCAAGCATTCCATGGTAGGCGGAGCAGTTGTCCACCGCTAGAAATTCCAAAAATTGATGAATAGTTAAGGGTGTCATTCCCATCTATATGCTAGAGTGACTTTACGTCTTGGGACGATGCTTCTCCAGTGAATCCATACAAGCGAGAATTCATTGGGATCAACTCATGATCAACCTCCATTTTATCAAAGGCGCCTCAAAGATGATGTTAACAGAGCTTCCATTATCCATTAGCATTATTTTAGGCCATTGTGGGCTACAATGGCTCTCACCATTAGGGTGTCACAATGTCGATAGTTTATTTGGGAGGTTTTTGATTCTTCGCCAATATATAGGTTCACGGCCATCATTAGTTGGGGGCTCATTCTTTGTATTTGACCATCCCTAGGTCTTTTCTCATCACTGTCTCTTCTTCGAGGGACGTCATCTCTGTTGGGCCGCATCGACTCATTATTCCTGGGGGTGATTGCAATATCCCTACAGACATAGTATTGTGGCTGGAGAAGTGGTGGTATGTGCAATAGAAGGGTACTTTGTCCTCATTTCTAGGTTTAGAACCTCGTCCTCTACCTTTCCATTTTGGGAAAATCATTGGTAGGGCTTGCCTTGGTTCATTTCAATACTAGGATTCACTTTCCCGTAACACTTAATGCCTTGTAGACAACACTTGTTTTAGATTAAGTGAGGTCGTTTGCTCGACTTGATGGTCCATCAAGTGTGATGTTGAGCCTATACATTTGAGGAGGTGAGAGTCATTGGTTTAGTCTATTCTCGTGATCTCTCAATTCTTCATTGATGATCTCCTGCCTTATCATTTCTAATAAGGCATCATAATGGTAGTATCTTTGTTTTGCACATTTCTTCGGAAGAAAGGCTTATGTACAATCATCCCCTTAGGGCTATCAAAGCTTCCCTATCTATCACTTGCACACATTAGGTCATTTTATTGATAAAATAGGACATGAAGATTTTCAATGACTTGACTTGTTGTCTCATGTCTTGTAAGCGTTGTATGGGCCCTTCACCTTCCTTGCTTGTTGCAAAGCATTTAAGGAAGGTTTTCTTGAAGTTTGTCCAACTTCGAATGCTTCCTTTCAAAAATCTGGTATACCATGTTTTAGTTGCTCCACTTAGGGTCAAGTGGAATGCTCTACACTTCATGGTGGGGGTGGCTCTTCTCAGGCTCATGTGAGTCTTGAAGCTATTAAGGTGCTTTGTAAGATCGCCTCTTCCATTATACTTTGAAATTTTAGGGAGCGTGAATTGGTTCAGTATAGGGACATTCCTAATCCCTTACGAAAATGGAAGATTGTCATCGTAGTAATCAAAGATCGTAGAACCTCTATGGTTTGTCTGAATCTTCATCTTCCCTAACTCGAGTTTTTAGGGGTAGTTGGGAAGGTTCTGCTTGGCTGTGACATGTTCTGCTCTCCTCTAATGCCTATTTCTAGGGGGAGGATTTCGAGGCACATCGTTTTAAATTGGTTACTCTTGTCTGTAAAATCGATGAGGTTCCCGTTGTCTGTTTCTAGGCAGCTCTGGGTTCAGCCTGTCAAAGACACTTACGAACCTCTTGGGCATATCTTCTGGGTCGTAGTTTGGAGAAAACTTGAATACGACTTCTGTGGGTCGGTTGGTGGCATAGTTGATGGATATACTAACCCCAACTTCTCTTCCTGGGAGAGCTTCATTCCTTACGTAATGTTGGTAGTCAACCATTTGGCTTTTGACCTCCTCTTCACCATGGTGGTAGTTCCTAGTAAAGGGTCGTGAAATGCATTTCTTTGGGCTGTATATGTAGGAACTTAGTATCCTCATTGGCCATGTACATTCTTTAGTAGCTCATGCATGGTTATGTTCTACTGTGTCATGCTTCTCATGTTCGCAGCCGTTTTGGCCACTTCCCTAGTGAGCCTAGAAGCTATTCAGACCCACCTATCTGTGTTATTGCTAAGGTCGATTGTGAGTAACTAAAATAGCATGCGAGGGTTTCCCCTTCTTTAAGGTGTTTCCTAGCCTTTCGAGGTGTGAATTCTTCGTTGTTGGAACTCATGATAATAAAATTCTTCTTAACAAATTATATTCATTTTTTCAAGGATTAGATTGGCTTCCAATCAAACGGTTTATCTTGGTCTTTCTTAACGTTTCTTTCTTCAAGAACGCTCTTTTTTTTCCAAATGATTTAAAATCACTTCACAGTAAAAGTTGCTTTCGACCGGCTTTTTCCCACGGGATTTTCATGGTTAAATATGTGTTTCCAATAGATGCGTCAATCTGCTGACCCCATTTTTCGTAACGCCAACATAGACAACAGATGACTGGCCTACTCGTGCTAACTCAAACAAGCTTTGGCACATTTTGACCAGAGAATTGGTGGTGAAGGGAAGCGCATGAACATGGGAAATGCTTTACGACGCAAAACAAAAGTGTTCGAGCACTGACAATAGTGACTAAGATGATTGCACTAACAAACAATCACTAACAAAGTCTCAATAACCTAAGATCTAAAATCGTAAATGTAGAAGAAACAAAAAGATATAGTGAGAGTATTTTTTTAGTGTATTTTTGTGGTTATAATCAATATTCAAAAAACCATATTTTACAATTTACAAATACTACTTATTTATAGATTTTTGGCCGACGTGGTGATCGTTGAATTAGAATCATGTGGCCTCATCTCCTTGACTGAAGTTTCACATCACTAAGTCTATCGTACATTAAATATATTGACAACAGATTAGCCGCCCTATACATTAGGCGTCACACCTAACATTCTTTATTACAAACGTTACATCAATCATTTCGAAAAATTGCCTACAAACCTTGTAAAAGACAGTTTTAGGGATTTCGGATGAAATGAGGGCTTCTGTCGGAGGGAGCTTCGTGTTAGTGGTCTTCTATGTGAAAAGTTTCAGCTTCTTCTTTAATTTCGTACGTAGCACTTCTGCTTAAGAGCTTCAACCATTAAGGAAGTCCTTCGGCACAGGAACTTCAGCCTTTTTTGTCTTTTTGAATTTGACCAATTCGTCTTTGTTGACTTCCTTTCCACGTGGATTGTGACGTGGCACTCTGATTGGAGCATCGGTGTAACAATTGTTATTTTAAAGATTTAAGTACCATTTCTCTCTCTACCCTCGCCTTCTGTTGCAACAACCTCATTCTTTTCCACAAACGGTTCTATGATCGTCACCATCGATCATTCACCCTTTGCCAACCTATAATACCAATGAATCAATCCTACCTCCTCGGATTCTGTACACTTCTTTAAATCCTAAATTCGACAACTGTCTCATCAAATGTAGAATTAAAATCTACCTTTAAAGCTGCCATTGGTACGTAGTTCGCGATTGAGAAAGGTAGAAAAAGAAGCTCAAGCACCTTTGAGGCTACCATTGGTATGAAGCTTCTAATAGAGAAAGGTGGAATGAGTAACTGGGTGCGTCAAGGGCGATGCAATTTGTGGTAAGGTTGGGTGGAAAATGTAATGAATGAATAATTGAGGATTCTGCAAGTATGTGAATGGGTGATAAAGTTGTTTTATATCATGGAGTTGTAGTAGATACAAATTCAGTACTAATTATATGTGGTGGAGATAGTTATTTTTACCAGTCAAGATCTGTTGTCATATTCGGGTAGTGATGGTTGTGATTGTGGACTTGAGGTACAAGCGGTAGTGTTAGATTGTGAATTTGAGGTGATATCGACGATTTGAGTGGTGCCACGAGGCGGGGAGCCTTCATGCTGATTATTTCACTCAAAATTGAATTGGAGATAGATGTGGTGGTGATGATTGTGAATTTGAGGTGAAGGTAGTGATGCGTTGTTGAGGTGGTGCTGACGTTGGTGGAGGGGGCATGAGGTGAGATAGTGAGATGAAGGGTGATTGTGATTAGATAATTGAGTATTTTGTGACTAGTTAATATTTTTTGATCTATTAAAATGTATTTAATTTGGGATTAAATATCTACAAATTGTCTATGCCATTATGACATTGTTTGATCTGTGATTAATATGTGATCGTAATTATAAATTGTGTATTATTGTAATCATGACGTGTTTATTAAATTATAGGCCACGATATTTTTTATCGGAGGTTACATTTTTTACCAATTCATTTTTGAAATGTTTTCACAAGTTTCATTTTTTTTAATTATATTTTGAAAGTTTTGTAGCCTTGAATTTTCCCCCTAAAAACACTACAATAGCCATAATCTTCTAGAAACGTACTATATGTACATTGTTGTTTTTCATCAACTTTGACATCTTTCCACATGACACCCATCATAATTTTTGATTTTCCTAATATCATTTCACATCACTAGTCAAATATTGACACATAAGGAAAAATGTCATCTTTAATTAAAATAATAATGTACATCTAGAATAATTCAATTTTTTAAGGGCAATTTGCCTCTATTCATATGTAACATGTTCCCGCTAGTAAAAACAAGTGTTTTTCCGTATGACTAATATACCAATTAAATAATTACTGTTAAAATTATCAATTTTTCAATAATAGTTTGTATTATTTACCACTTAAAAACGTCAAATCTAATTGGGATTCAAATAATAAATCATAACGAATCTCAGATTGCGACCCACAATAACGAAATTGCAAGAATAATAAACCCCCATTAAGTCATTGATTTATTCTCAACTTGCAAGTGGGGACCATATAGACCGGGTACTCTCCGTACAGAATCACTTTATATATTTTTATGAGAAGAAATTGCAAAAAATGTACACTTCTACAATAATCATTTGCAAAAATGTTCAATATTTCTTCAATGTCCATTTGACTATAATATAGAACAAAATGTCCTCATTAATAAATTCCACAATGAAAAAAAGTATATATCAATAATAATAACTTGACACATAAATTATACTACTTATTTTTAAAAAGTAACATGTCAATTATGCATTAAATGATCATTTCTCCATATAAGTGGGTAAACGAAACATTTATGAAATACCGAGAAGCACATTTAAAATGTCAAGAACATTATGAAATATAGAGAACTTTCATGTTCTAAACAAATGAAAAGTCAAGTGTCAAGATAAATATGGTCCAAATGTCGAGAACGTCATAAAATGTTGAGAATAACAATTATTAAACATAACTTATGAACAAAAAAAAAATTTCAAAGAAAATATGACCTTCTACCGAGAATGTTGAAAGTCTAATCAACTGCAAATTTGGATAAGATTAATTTTTTTCAAAATGAAATTATATGATTTTCTTATGAATTGGAAGCATATAATTATTTTTTAGTGTTAATGACTTTTCTACTTCATCTTCTTCATTTTTTTCTCAAAATTCTTGGTCAATACTTAATAGATAATAAAAACAAATGAATCTATTAAGTATTAGATATCATTAATGTATCTTCTCATGGAAGATGCTTGTTCTTCTCGAAATTTTTGCATGAACTATTAAAAAAAGTATTATAGTCATTGTTTGGTACATATTCTTTTAAAATACATTCTTTCAAAATTCATTTTCAACCACACATTTTTCAATAAAAGAATATTTTTCATCACATCAATAACTTTTCTTTACTATTTAACAATATATTTTCCATCATATCACTATTTAAAATACATTATTTCCTCAATAATATTCATCACACACACCCTTCATATTATTTTCTATCAGTTACTCCATAACATTTGAAAATTTATTGATTCGATGGTTATGTCAACAAAATCATTAATTTTCAAATGAAACGAGATAAACTTTAAAAGTAAGGTGACTATTTTTAAGTTTTTTTTAGTGAATATTAAGAAATATTGAAATTATAGTGACTATTGGAATTTAAAAACCTATGGATGATGTAAATTTCAAAGATCATTATTTACTCAGTTGAAAAATAAAAAATAAAAAAAAATGGAAACGAATAATTGAATTGAAATTGTCAATGTTCTTAGGTGGAAATATTGGGATTACGAGATTTTTTGTTTTCATAGACATTAAGGTGAACCTGACCATTAAGACAAACATGGGGAGAAGTGGACGAATGAGAAAATGGCAGGTAAGAATTATGGGAATATGTTGTTGGATGAGATTTGTCTTTTAAGTCCATCCATCCCTAGTTAAAAATGGCCCATCACAGCCTCATCATAGTGGAAGACTCAGCAGTAGCAGCAAATATCGGGGGGATGAACTTACTGAAAAATCAGGTCCACCCTCATGTGAATCCCATCAACTTGTTCATTATCTACGCCATCCACGTCGTCGTCGTACTCGTACGTCCTCATCCAGGCCCGAACACACACAATAAGCACTTATTTTAACGCTCATTTTTGTGATTTGAGATTTGTTATCCCGAACTTGCTTTCTTCTTAAATGGGTTGATGTGAAGAATAAGAAGACGACCACATGTTAACGTGTTGGTTTCTTCTCATTGATTATAAGAGATTATATGCAGAGGTGTCAAATACGTAGGTTTTATTTGACATGATTTTTATTTTTACTTTTTGTGAAAGAGGTTTTGCAGAATATTTTTTTTTCCCCCTCCTGGAAACTAGGTTTTAAAAGAACTTCCTATTGCGGAAGTGTTTTGAGAAGAAGTCAAATTAGAGCACGTTATTCTAAAAACTCATCTAACTACCAAAAACACTCTAAAAAAAAATAAATCAAACGAGTCCAAAAATTGTTTTTGGATTTCAAATGCTCATTTTAACTTTTTAAAATTCATGTTAAATGAATCCGTATTAAGGCTGAGCTATAATTGACTGTACTAGATAGTCTATAAAATTATCGACAGCCCTCAACACACTTGCTTTCTAATGCTATTATTGTTTATTCTAGGTAGATTGAACATTTAGAGAGAAACTTAACCCCTTGTTGAAGCCACGTTTTATCAAAAATTTATTTTTCAAAATTCATTTTCAACCATACATTTTTCAATAAAATAATATTATACATAAATTGAAATTTTTTTCTTCAATCTAAACCACGCATTCTCTGAAAATCACTATTCAAAAATAATTTTTTCTCACAAAACCAGGGCTCAAAGTGGTATGTTAACCGTGTTGTCTAATCTTGTTCGTTAGTGATTATGCGTGTGTGTGAATCTTCCTAGTTGCTTACCATCTATAGGGGAGGGCTGACCCACATCTCCATTTTTTCCAAATCTACAAAATTTGTGACAACTGTATAATTCATTATATTTGACAAATAAACTTGGGGCAGCTCCTATATATAACCATCCCTTTTATGGAAAAACTCATTTCATAATTCAAACTGCAAGCTATTCTGGCTCACCCTATTTCTTCCTTTGTCATCACGAACACTTGATTTATCCTTAATTTTACCTCGAACTATAGAAAAATGGATAGAAGTTCCATCGATGAAAGCACCACTAGTGATAATTCTATGTCGATTGCACCGACGTCCACGTTAACGTTGCCGGTGACTAAGTCACCAGAATGTTTGTGCCGTGTCGGAAGTGGCACAAGTGTTGTAATAGATGCCGATATCGTAGCCGGCACCGAGTCCGGCCGGAAGCTCCCATCGTCGAGGTTCAAAGGTGTAGTTCCTCAGCCTAATGGTAGGTGGGGAGCACAAATCTACGAAAAGCACCAAAGAGTTTGGTTAGGCACTTTCGATGAAGAAGAAGAGGCTGCGAGAGCGTACGATATCGCGGCGCAACGGTTTCGCGGTGGCGACGCCGTCACGAACTTTAAACCATTCTCTCAAACTAAGGAAGACGAAATAGAATCTATCTTCTTGAATGCACATTCCAAGGCTGAGATTGTCGACATGCTTCGTAAACATACATACAGTGACGAGCTCGAGCAAAGCAAGAAAAGAAACTATGGTGGCATAGGCGAGAATGGCAACCGGGCTGCCGGGCTTTTCACCTCATTTGGTGCCGATAGAGCTCGAAAAGTCCGAGAACAGCTATTCGAGAAGGCCGTGACGCCTAGCGATGTCGGGAAGCTAAACCGGCTGGTTATACCTAAGCAACATGCAGAAAAACACTTCCCTTTGCCAAGTGAAAACAATTCCAAAGGTTTTTTGTTGAATTTCGAAGACATGGGTGGAAAAGTGTGGAGATTTCGATATTCTTATTGGAATAGTAGCCAAAGCTACGTGCTAACAAAGGGGTGGAGCAGGTTTGTGAAGGAAAAGGGCTTGCGGGCCGGTGACATTGTGAGTTTTCAGCGTTCGATCGGACTGGATAAGCAGCTTTACATCGATTCGAAGGCAGAGAATGGATCGATTGCTGGGATATCGAGCCAGCCAGTTCCAATGGTAAGACTATTTGGCGTAAACATATTCGAGGTACCAAGTAATGTTAGTTGCTATGGTAATAAGAGGTATAGAGAAATGGATGTTTTGACGTTAGAGTGCAGTAGCAAGAAACAAAGGGTTATCAATGCCTTGTAACATTTCTTTTTCTATGTTTTTTGGTGTATTTTTCTTTCGATTTTACTTCACGTAGAGTTGTAGCAGTTGCAAGTTGCAAAAGTTTAATTGTATAGTATTAGACAAAAAGCTGGAAAGTGCTGAGAAATTGGTAAAGGAAAATGGAATTTCTGATGGCTACCATTTTTATTTTATTTTATTTTTTTTCTTCACCTGTCTGTCTTATTGTACTTTTCTAATCATTATTGGGTATAATCCAAACCGTGAAAATCTCGGGATCTTAATCATTTGGTGCATGATTCGTTCTGGAAATCGGGTTTTGCAAACAGATTCATGAACTGAGTTCATAAAGAATTATGAACTTATGGGATCTTTGAAAATCTTGAAATCCTGTGGAAATCAGTTTCCTTTTCAACATTCTGATTTCTCCCTGTATTTGACAATAGTATACATATTGATGCATATAACTGTCAATATGTATACTATTGGAAAATAAACTTGTTATTTTATTAGCAAAAGGGTTTCAAACCTGTTGATTTTTTATTTTTATTTTTTTTGTTTTTTTGAGGAATTTGACTTCATAATATTTCCAAAAAAATTGTCTACTGTTAAATAATGTCGACATTTTTCATATGCAAATGCAAATATAGTCGAAGGATTAATAATTTATTTAAATAATAATAATCATTATTATCTTGTAATCTCCATTTTAATTTGAAAAATGCACCATTACAAGTCAAATGTTTTTGTACTTTCTTGAATTTTTTTGTGAACTTTAACGAGTTAAAGTCGCATGCTTCACCAGGTTATTTTTATACTTTATTCAAGTTGAGTAGGTATCAGTATAAATAAAGATTATCTTCTTCATTGAACTATTCATTTTTTTTTCCAAGTATTTCGAATTTATCTTGTGAGAACTACATTTCGATTTTATGATTTAGATTTAAATTTTTACTTCTTATGATGACATTATTGAGAATATGTTTGGAAGTACTTTTTTCAAATTAATTAAAAGTTGATCAAACATTATTTTATCTTCACATTTTGGAGAATCTATAACTTTTTTGTCTACTTTTTATCAACACATTCCATACATCCCACTATTTGTAATCTACAAAAATCTTTGCCAAACATACATTGAATTAAGATTATCATGTTTGAAGCTATGCATAATTTTCAAGGGCAACATCTATGAATATAACAAAAACTCAATCAACATATATTTTAAACAATTTTACTGTATGTACATCAAGTTTGATGTTATTGTGATATGATAACTTTTTATACATTAATTTTAACATTTTAAACCATTAATGATACAGATTTTGACACATCTTGAAATGTCAAACTTAATGTATACAAAGAGTGTACAAGTAGTTTAATTCTATTTTAAAGCATTCACGTTCATATTTCTCCCCTACCCATATCTTATATACCCCGCTCTCCATATAAAAAAGTTACGTGTGTTTTCTATTGCAAATATACAATATCGTGAAAATGTAATAGAGTTAACCTATAAGTCCGAACGACCATTTACATAGAGACTATCATTTAATGCTCAATTTACTATCTGTAACTCGTAAATGACGAAAAACAAATAAAAATGTTTCATTAATTACCTGATTGTCTAATTATACTAAATGCCTTGTTTCATTTTGCTCAAATAGTTGATAAAAATCTAAGTAAAAGTCCTACACGATTGAGGGATTTCATTGGAATCACAACTTTTCAACAACATATTCTATTGGTGGTCGATCTAAGTTTTATTAGAAAAAAGAAGCGCAAGGCCTATGTCAATGCAATATAAGGTCGGACTACGCTCGAGAAAGCTTAAGCTCGAACATTGGCCGACATGATTTATGAGAACATCATGATTACTAAAATGCTACCAATTGCCCCACCTCATCACCAACCATTCCCAGTAAGACATGTGGTAGTTGCGACATTAGCACCTGTTTTGCAACCAATCACGAGTTAATAATGATTATCCACTGTCATGTCATCAGTAGTTGTGCCATACTTGAAGCATAGACATCATGATGATTTTCATGGTCGACCTTAACAATCGATCAAATCATTGGATCATTAGTTAATGTCACACATTCGTAAGACAACATTGTAGCTGAAATGACTTGAGACGACCTAGCGGTGTGGTATTCCCTCCTATAAATAGGGACCAATCATCCCCTCCTAAAGGAAGGGTGAGAGCTAAGAACCTTTTGAAAGTAACATTTCATTTTCAATAATACTTTCCCTTTATGCAAATTATGTACTTTGCTTAAATTCTTTTAGTAGAAAAACACCTTTTTTTCATGAAAGTCATCTAGATATCTTACTACGTATTTAGATATCAATAGTTTGGAACTAGAATAAGGGCCTTCTTGTAAAAAAAAAATCCCACACTTCTACATAATCTTCCAGGAAAGTTCAATATACATTATGTATAAATACCACCATGAATCATAGCTCAACGTCTAGAAATCAATCCCATACCAACCCTAATGAGACCAAAGTCTTACGCGATTTCCAGAGGTAAAACGAATCAGCCGGGGGTGACAACCCTCAGCTTTTTGCCATGAAAGAGGCCATAAATCGTTTAACTAACACTGCCAACAGAATTTAATGAAAGCAGGCTACCACTTTTCCTTTGGCCGAAATCAAAGTGGAATATTCGGCAAGAGAGGGAGTTGGGAAACCTCTCACCTAATGAAGTTTACAATTCTTGGGGGGAGAATCGTCCAAAAGTAAAACCGATGAAGTAAAAAATCATCCTCTACTTTCAGACCAAACTACCAAAAAGGTTGAAAGTGTATTTGATAGGTTGGGAACCCAATGTTCACTAACACCTAAGGGTGAGCAGACTAGACCTCGTAAAAAATCCCTTAAAAAGTGATAACTGCTCTAAAGAAACCCATCACTAACTTGGATGCTAAACATAAAGGCACTATGGAAGAATACTTTACTAGTCGTCATTCTACTTTCATAGAGGATATATTTAGCCATGTCAATGAGTCGAACCGAGCCATGAGTCGAAAAAAAAAAAATCGGGCTCGACTCGAGTTTTTTTGGGCCCAAGCCGAACTAAGTAAAGCCTGGCCAAAAAAAAATGAGGCTCTACCCGAACCGGCTCGATTTTTTTATTTTTTCATGTCAAATCTACATTTTTCACTTAAAGAATTTAAAATTTGTATGATTTATACGTACTATAATCAAATAAAAAAGTTCCGGATTGGTTCGAGCTTTTTTGGGTCAGAGTTGAGCTGAGCAAAGCTAGACCAAAAAAAAATGAGCCTCGGCTCGGTGTAATCGAGCCCGAGTCGGGCCCGGCTCGAACTTTTTTCAATCCAAGCCCGAGTCGGCTAGTTTTTTTGTCATCCCTAGATATACTTACTGAACTACTACCTAAGTATATCCTCTATAACTTACGTAAAAGGATCTATAAGTGGCTAGTAACGTCATCATGTGTCCAGCTTTCCCCTTAATATTAGAGAATAAAGCTCGAAGTCAAGAAGTTACATCAGAGGTCTATCAAAAACTGGAATGACCTAGCTACTACTTTTTTGTCCCAGTTAAAGGGCTTTGAGGCCAGAACAATGCCTAAAGAATTAAGCAAAGGTGAAGAAAATCACTCAAAATCTATCTCAACAATTTTAACAATCGATCTGTAGAAGCAGAAAAGATTTCTAATGATGCAACCCTCATGGCAGTTTTGATCGGAGTCAGGCCCAGAAAGAGGTTTTGGTGGTCTCTATACGAAGATGGACCTAAAACTTACCATGAGTTTCTGAACCAAGCTGAAAAACACATAAGAGCTAAAGAAGAAACTTCGAATCACGAGGAGGAAAAAGTGGAACTTTGCAATTCGACTTAAATGAAGAACAAAAAATAGATAGGTGGTCTGTACCAAAAAGAAGAAATGATAGAAGGTAGATAGATCGACCTTTCCCATACCCAAAAATGTTTCAACAGTATCACCCTTTGAACACATCTTTAGAAAGGGTATTCATGCAGGTAGGAGATAAAGAGGTCTCTTGCAGACCTCTCTCCTTGAAGAAAAATATCGAGGGATTTAATCAAAATAGATACTGTTGGCACCACAGATCGACGGGTCACAACACTGAAAGAATTTTTAGCTAGGACAGGAGAGACGACTTAGGCACCCTCTATTCAACCACCTCAGCTATCTCAGAAGGCTAACCTACAGCTTGCCCTTTCTGGACTATCAGCAAGAAATCCTCAATCAAGGGTTGAGAGGGATGTTGATAGGAGAAAACCAACATGCAGATTGTTCAAGAAGAGAACGTCGAAAGTGAGCTAGGGACACTCACGTCGGGCAGAATAACCTTACAATTGCTCAATTCCCTTAATGGTCTGGATTTTCTGAAGAAGATTCTCATGGTATTATGCAAAATCAGAGTGACGCCTTGGTAATCATCATGCCTACTGCTGGAATCAACCTTGTCAAAGTAGACTACAAGGCTTTATAGGCAATCATATTGACGCCCGAAGACATATCGCCTTGATTGTTGAACTAGGAGATGTACCTTGCCAAATAAGAATCATTGCTAATTTTGTGGTAGTTGAACACCTACCATCTAATTTCAACACCATCTTGGGACGACCCATATTACATGAGTTAAAGGCTGCCATATTAATTTACCGTTACTGCATGAAGTTTTCCACTCCAGATAGAGTAGGCGTGGTGCAAAAAAATCAAGCTGCGACCAGATCTTAGAACATTGACCTCCCAATTCAAAAGTAGATATGTTCAAGAAAATCAAATCGACTGAACTCAAGAAGCTCGACTGAAAGGACATATTTCAGCCGACCTAATCAAAATAGGCATTATGAATAAACACCAAAAAAGACTCGATGAGCAAATTCGCATCCTTATTCGAATGTTCTAATGGTAGCTCTACCAATTTCTGGCGCAAGTATACCCAATGTATTGGTAGACACATGAAGCTCTTTCAACATCCTCTATGTTAAACACTTTAAAATGGATGGGAATTCCATTATATTTCTTGCAATGGTACTCAAACCCAATCCTTGGATTAAATGGAGATCTAATGATGCTGAAAGGAAAGATCAAACTTACTGTGGAGGTCAGGGAGATTTCTCGAAAGGCAATGGTTGCATTTGAATTTGTAGTTCTAGACTCCATTTCGCCTACGACGCCATTATGGGACAACCCGTACTCTTTGACTTAAGAGCAATTATTTCCATGTACCATTATTCAATCAAATTTCCAACTTCTTATGGAGTAGGGAAAATCAAAGTAAACAAGGAGGTTCCAGAAAATGTCGTAACAAGGGTAACAAGGGGTGAACATGATTTACTAGGCAGAGCTCGATCTCAGTTCGCTAGATCCTAGAATTGAACTGGGTAACAAGGGTGAAACCCTGTAGAGGAATTGGACAAGGTTCAGGTTAGATCGGATACGAGCTAAGACAACCACTCACATCTAATATTCTAGAATTCCTGAATCGTAATCTGGAAGTAAACGTCGATCCATTAATTTGACCTAAATAGCAATGAAGGAGACCCCTCAATTCATTATTTGTTAAAAGGTGTATGTCTATATCATGAAAGGTGTGAATGTGAAATGTGGCGTGGAGACCCGCGCAGCCGACCAATGTTCAATATTCAATGATAATGTTAATGTTAACTACTTTGCGGTACTATCAGTATGATGAATGAGATTCCAAATAATAAGTGTTCATTGCGTTCTGATTGGCTATGCAATACACTTAGTGAATTCACGATATTAATGTTAAGTTTTTTAAAGAAATGAAAGAAAAAAAGGATACATAATGAAAAATGTTTTTTATTTTAAAGTAATACATATACATATCATAAGCATACATCATATGCATGAGATTTGCTTACTGGGCGTTATCTCAGTGCATGTTATCCCTCTCAATATTCCAAATGATGAAAGCAATATAATTCGAGACGACGACTTGTTGTGAGGCGGACTCAATATTATCACATTTAAAATATTGAAGTTCCATATTAGTGTTAAACATTAAATCTCACCCACTAGACGTTGGATTAGAAATTAAGTCATTTCAGACTTACAAGATTTATAATTACTTTTATGATTAATTTAATTTCCTATATTTTAAGCCTCAAATGATTTAAAAGGATTTCAAATCGGAAAAGCTTACATTGTCTTTCAATTTAGTAAGCTTTTTAATTAGGACAACAAAATTGTTTAGCCATCAAAATACTATTTGCTAAATCACGAGAAATGTTATTTTGTCTCTAAGGTTACGATCAAATTGTCAATACGTATTTTCGAAATTAATTTTTGTTGTGACCTTAGAGCTTGTATGTGTGTGACCTTAGAATTTAGTGGAATTCTAGAATTTTAATTGCTTACCTCCCTGAAATGAATCACCAGTATGTGACTATTAAAACATGAAACGTGACTATCATCGTATGGAGCTTTTCCCATGATGACATCGAATTGGTGTCAATTTGGAATATATATGTTTGCCGCTCTAATATGTAATCCCATTAGGCGGTTATTAGAGTTGATAGTGTGACTGGCATCTTGAAGTGCGTGTGACTTGCAACATATACGCATAACTTGGAAAATTGTGACCATGACTTGAAGCAGTATCCTTGAACCCAATTTCTTCTATATCTGACAATAT
>CAIGRL010298452.1:0-22634 GCA_903798325.1 Fraxinus xanthoxyloides
TTGTCCTCTAAAGGTAAGTTTTCTCTATAAACTGGTTCAGACTCGGTAAAAAATACGATTAATTTGAATTGAATTTTCAGAATCCAATTTGATCAATCATTAACAAGTAATCCTAGTGTTGGCGGATTTGGTCACGAAGATGTAGAAATAGTATCATAAAACTTACGGACTTTATTTGAATTCTTGCATACTCAATATGAAACTTATCATTTTGCTTGTTGTGGTCGATATTTCATCCGCCATAATTTAAACAAATAATCACATGGCTTCATTGACATTCTGTGCTCATGATCTAATAATTAGTTATTCCTCTACAATCTTCTTGCCCTTTACTAGCTCTCGTACCATGGTCCTCATCACAAAGTAACTTTCATTCTTATACAGAAAGTAAAAGCAAAAGCTATACCAAATAAATCGTCGTTGAAACAATCGAATCATGAAGCATACCCGAGTCTAGTGACTTGACTAGACTCGTTAGTATAGGTAACTGGTGTTACCAACAAAAATTGTATTATTTGATGGAGTTAAACTAGTTGTACACACTTGGTGTATATCAANAATATGAAACTTATCATTTTGCTTGTTGTGGTCGATATTTCATCCGCCATAATTTAAACAAATAATCACATGGCTTCATTGACATTCTGTGCTCATGATCTAATAATTAGTTATTCCTCTACAATCTTCTTGCCCTTTACTAGCTCTCGTACCATGGTCCTCATCACAAAGTAACTTTCATTCTTATACAGAAAGTAAAAGCAAAAGCTATACCAAATAAATCGTCGTTGAAACAATCGAATCATGAAGCATACCCGAGTCTAGTGACTTGACTAGACTCGTTAGTATAGGTAACTGGTGTTACCAACAAAAATTGTATTATTTGATGGAGTTAAACTAGTTGTACACACTTGGTGTATATCAAATTTGACACTAAGGATCCGTTTGATTGTAAATATGGAAAATGAGTGAAAAGAAAATGTTTTACAGAGAATTGATTTGTCTAGAAATTATTTTACTAGAAATTGTAATTAATTGTGTTTGATTGGTATAATTTCTCATGCAAACTGTTGAAAGTTTGATTTTACGGAAATTGTTCATTAAAGTGATAACTTTTTTCTACCATTGAGTCTATAATTTGTTCCAATTGTCAAAAAAAATTGAAAAAAAAATTATCATACCGAATACCATTCGTTTGGCTTTATTTTCATTGAAATTATCAATAAAAGTGATAAATTTTTTTACGATTGTGTCTAAAACTTTTTCCAAAAAAAAAAATGGGAAATTTTTTTCCAACCAAAACATCAAGAATTTATTTTCTTCAAAAAAGTGGAAAATAAGAAAAGGTAGAAAAAAATTTCGGAGAAGATTTTGCCTATCAAACACTACAAAAGATTGAAAATAGAAATTTTTTCATTTTTTATAAAAAAATAAGGTGTATCAAACGGAGCCTAAAAGCATTTAAAAATTTGTGTCATTAATTATTTAAAGTGTCGTAAAATCAATGCCTTAAAAAATGTTGTCTTAACAAAAATATTAAACTTAAACGTAAAATTTAGTGTGGATGCAGCTTGATGGTATTTGATGCAACCCATAGCTTGGTTCCAGGTAGGCGCGGCGGCTATGACCAATGATCCCTTTTTGATTAATTAATTTCTTTGCACAGTACATAATTAATTCTTTAAGGGCAATCATATCTTTTACAAGTTAGAGCTTTTTTAAGGTAAAATTTTATTCGGAGAATATTTTTTCTACTATTAAATGTAACAAATAAGACTAGCCTTTAATTTAAATTTTGGGGTGGGATTGGAGGTTGGTGGTGGTGATAAAATGTTTTAATAGATTTAAACAGTTAGATTAGCTTCAGTTAATGCTATGGTTATTTATCAACTTTATCGATAGGAGGAACAATCCTCATAATATTCACTCCACAATTTTTTAATGAAAAATGCTAAGTGTACATAATAAATGTACATAATGTGATGTCGCACCCATCCTGTCGTTGATGTGTAAATGTCATATTTGAATTAAATGTTTGAATGAATGTCACATGTAATTATGTAGACCATTATGTAGAAAATTATGTACTTGTAGTATCACTCTTTTTTAATACTATTTTCAAAAAAAGTAAATCTTTTAACCGTAGTCCTGCACATTCAATTAATTAGCTATTATTGTCGTTGATGACAATTTTCATCCAAATATTTTGTTAGCATTATTTTTTGTTCTAATCCTATCCTACAATATATAAAAGAGCAAAGTTTGTTACTATTCATAAAGCATCATCTTTGTGTCATGTTGATGTCGTTTATACCAATTTTACCTTTTTCATTTTTTCCCACAATCACTACAGATGCTACCAAAAATTGTACATGTCGAAATTGGAGCTTGACGATTGAGAATGAGTACGAACAAGATCTTCCGGTATCTAAAACAAATGAGTCGAGATGTGTTCTCGTCGCTCCCCCGATACTTAAGTCAGAAAGAGAATATATGTTATCAATTGTGTAAAAACGTATTTTGATAATAATTGAGAATAATGTATTTATAGAGGTGGGTGGTGGACTCCTAGTAGAACTACAACGCTAAGACCCCTAGGGGTTCTAGTGCAATTGGAAGTTGTACTTCAGTTGACTTGGTGTTTTTCTCAATGTTTGGATAATGATGGAACCTTGGTGTCATAATCCAACAAGGATTAGGTAACGCACTACTGATGGGGCTCTATCCTTATTGGGATTGGGTAAGACTTGACACGTGGAAGAGCCCTAAGAGATGCGGAACGTTCAGAGCAGAATATCTACTTGAGGTGATGGATCCCAAGAAGAGTATCCCGAGGAGGTCGCCCTTTCAACAGACCAAAATCGAGGAAAACTCCTCGGGTTTGGAGCTCTGGCATATCCCAATGTTGGGATTATCAACTGCGTAGTTTTTTTTCTCATTGTACAAGGTTTATCCATTTCTCCACACATGCTCACATACCTCTTTACTCATGTATTTTCATAACCATTCAAGACTTGTCATTTCTTCTTCTCTCTTTACTATTTGTTGTTTAATTTTGCCTTATCTTTTCTATTTGGATTTCCTTAGATCTTATTTTCTCCTCTTTTGCTCTGTCTCTCTACTTCTCAGATCACCTCACTTTCTCTCCATCGCTGTTCTTAGTGCCCATTTGAAATCAAAACATAGATAACAAAATCACAGATTATTTTCACTGTCTGTCCTTCTCTACGATTCAGTCATCTTGTATTCCCTTTGGTGAACATTTTTTTTCTTTAGAGCTTCTTCATTTCTTCTTCTGATTGGAACCTCGTTTCCCAAATTTCAATCAATGCTTTTGTGTTCGCTTATTCTTTTCTTAAAATTCAAAAACCCTACAGTTGTTGAAATCATGTGTGTTTTTAAATCTTTGATTAGGGTTGTTATTTAAGTCCACCAGTGATGAGGAAATGCTGTCATAGAATTATGGGGTTTTGGGGGCTGCGTGTTTGTATTTTTGAACATTTTGTTTGGATGTTTAAATGAAATATTGGTTCTATTTTAGTGTATGTGGCAAGCTCAAAAACCAGTTACAAAAATTAGAACTTAGAAGTTTAGTTAGTTTGATTATTATATTTGAATAAAGAAAATGAAAGACTGGAATGCAACTAAATCAAAAATTAGAATATTAATCAACTTGGATTGTGCTTTTATGGAATTCGTGGTAAAATGATAAGTCAATTGTAATATTTCTCTACTTCTCGATGGTAGGGCGTGTGCATATCTTTGATCTTCAACTTTCACATGTATTTTTCTTGTAAATAAATTATTGTATGATCAATCTTTTGACTTTTTTATAGCAATCATTTCATTAACTTTTATTATTTTTTTTTCCAACTGTATAAAAAATCAATTACCCTTCATTTTTTTTTATTTTTTTTTAATCTCAACACACACAATCTTGGAGTTGTCTTAGTACCATTTGAAATCTTATGCTAGGTTAAGTAGCTGGCAAATGAGTATCTATTGAGTAGGTGAAGCATGAGGAATTGTTTTAAGGAGCCATGAAAGTCAGTGCTGATATTCGGAGGTACTCGTAAATACTTAAATTTCTTCCACTTTTTCTACATTATGTATCCTTGACCTGTGTGACATATTTTGTATGATTTTAATTTAGGGACATTATCATGTTGTGGATCCCTAAGTTAATTGAAATATATGCTGTATTATAAGAAAATTACTCATTTTTCTCGAGTGGAAGCTTTTTTTGTCCAGGAAGAATTTGCCTAAAGTTTAACATAATGAGGTCATTCTAAGTACAACCTTGCCTCTTTTTTTTTTCTCATAATTATGTTGCATTTGTGACATTGATACGTTGATACAATTTACTTCTTGATATCCAAGATGACTTTCTCCGATGAAATATCCGCAAATGATGAATGTTTATATTTTCTCATGAGTTTTAGGAAGGCATTTTGTGACATCAAACTTACAAATAAAATATAATTTTATTCCATATAATTAAAGGGGTTATTATGTTAATAGATTTTTTTTTAAGTGGGTCATATAATTCTACAAGTTTTGTAAATGGTATTAAATGGAATCAATATATATTGCTTGCTCATGGAATTAATGATTCTTGTTATTAGATAAATGTCTATTTCTGTGTGTTGAGAAATATTACTACTTGATTGTCTTTTCAACATATTTGACTAAAAAATGCAAGGATGTGTTCTAAAAATAAATGCATCCTCACCTCATTAATACCAATTGATAGGTCCATAAATTTTGTACTACATTGATTTTTTATGTTATTATTCGTAATGTAAATGATGAGCTAATTCTAGATAGTGGCATGAGGGGTTTGGTGAATAATTCATAAGCTAAATTCCTATTGTAGCTGGCGACGTTGGACTTCATAGTCTGTACAGCTTTTTATGTATTGCCAACGACTGACTTAGGAAATCAAATTGTTTCTTTGGTAGAGGTTATCGAATCTATCATGGTGAGAGAAATGCTAACTATACGGCTAAACAAACGCCGACTTGCAGACAATTTTTTAATCTTTATTTTTTTTACTGTTTATTACTCTACCTTCTCTGTTGACTTAAAAAATAAGTTTATTGTCATGGAAAGTATTTTTGAATATTCTTTTATTTGCTAAAAGTTTGTTAGTGTATGTGCAAACCTCAATCTCAATGCTGCATTTGAGGTGAACTCTATTTCCTTTTTCTATTATTATTTACTTATTTTATGTTTCATTTTTGTTTTGTTCCCGAAATACTTTGGGTTTGAATTTGGTTTCATCTATGGCATTTGTCATTCGCTTGATTAAATTTGTTTATGATATGTGTCTTGAGTTGTAAAATGACTGAGTCAGTTGAACTTTACTTGAGATTGTCTTATCCATGGCTTGTTCGAGCTTGTCGTATTAGATAAAGGAGTTAAGCTAATAAATGATTAATAAATGAAGTAACATGAAAATAACAAAATTAATCAAACTGAATTCATTTTTAACTCTGAAAAATAACTTGTTTGAGATTGGTTTAGAGATAAACAAGTCAATCTTATGATGTACTAAATACTCGGTGCGACAACACTAACTTGGATCAATTAATTTGTGCTTCTATACATGTTAGGACTAGATGTTTTGCTTATTTATGTTTCAATTGTGTTGATAATTATCTCTTTTATGGTGGATTTTTTATAATTAATTATTGTTTAGTTTTCCTTATTTGTCATTTTTCCTATTAGTAATTTTTTCATATTTTCACTCTTACCTTTAGGTTGAGTTAGTGTTGGACAAGGAAAATTTTACATTAGAAGAGCTTCTGGATGAAAATGAGATAATCTAAGAATGCAAATTATTAAATAGTCGTCTCATAAATTTGTATAACACTTTTACTTTTCAGCTATATATTTATGCTTATTAGTCTTGTCATCTATGTTATGGGTATCTTTTTAACAAGTCATGGTGTCACGCAGTGAGAATGCTCAGTTCCCCATTCGGCACGGCAAGCACGCTAACAGCTAGGAGTGAAACCTATATTACCAATAGTGCACTAATGATATGTGATCATATGCAGATATTTTCCCTTACATCCTACTCATAGCATGCATGTATGCCAGTTGTTCGAGCTTGCCGGCCAGAGAATAAGGTGAGGGCATCCTTGAGGCATTGACCCTCCGGAGCCAAACTTGCGATCCGTGAAAGTTGGTATCAAAGTGGGACCGCTCGAGCATGCGGTGTGGTTATGGGGCAATGTCGCGTGTTCTTGCGGAGAAAAGATTTTGGGCCACGGATCGTATCGGCAAGCTGGCGAGATACAACGAAGGAAGTTGTAGGGAAGAAGGATGAAGAGGGGCAACGTTGTACAATTGTCTAGGTGCCTTTCGAAGGAGGTTTCGAGGAGCGCACCGTGCAGGGCACAATTCGACATGCGCTGAGGCGCTGCGGTTTGAATGCCGTCCATCCGAAAAACCAATATTCAGAGGGGCGGAGGGTGAGTGTTGGTGTCGGAGGAGGTAAGTACGAGGTACTACAGGTTTAGAGGCATGTCCATATGGAATGGTGCCGTTGTCATCCTTACAACGAGACGGATGCGTGTGAATGCAAAACTCACTTCTCCCTACGAGGACGTAAGCGAATTCGAATGGAGGAGTGTCACACAGTGAGAATTCTCAGCTCCTCATTTGGCACGACAAGCACGCTAACAGTTAGACATGAGGCCTATCTTACCAATAGTGCACTAATGATATGTGATCATATGCAGGTAATTTCTCTTCCATCATACTCATAGCATGTATGTATGTCAGTTGTTCGAGTTTGCCGGCCAGAGAATGACGTGAGGGCATTCTTGAGGCGTTGAAACATGGTTCCTTGGCTATCACACCCTTACCATGACCTGTTGGTTTCACTTTTAGTTTTGAAGTTTTGTGAAGACAATGTGAAGTTTTATTGGTGTTTAGTTTGAGAGATATAACTCAAGTTGAACATTTGTTGCACTACATCATTCAGGAGTCTTCAGATGATGCAAATTGCAAACAAACATTCAGATGTCAAATCGTTTCGATTTTCAAACCATATTTATTTTTCCCCAAACAAACTCTCACCTCACGATCTTCCATTGATTCTGGTACGAGGTTAAGTAATCGTTTTGAAATAGATTATCATTTTAACAAAATCACTTGGGAAAAATATAACAGTAATCGCGCAACACATGATGCACCACTAGTTTAAAAATATACGAATGCTGTCTTTTTTATGTCTAGAATTTTTTGAATAAAAACCAAAATCAGAAACAAAATGTGTTAATTAATATAAGATTGACAATAAGAAGAAAATTAAGATCATAGAGCAATAATAAGTAAAAATTAAAAATCTTTAATGCAATTAAAGTAGGACCCACTTACAAAGAACTAGTGTCATTAAAACCACCCTTTTAAATTAGGTGTTACAATGTAACTCTTATCAATCGCTTCATTTTTTTTCTTGCGGATTATCAACTCAACTTTAAAATACTTCTCAAGATCCTGTTAAATTCTGACATTTCCAAAATCAATCAACTCTTGATTACTGAAATCTCGAGATGCGACATATTTTTGGCATGACTTCCTTTCTTTTTCCATTACATTACATCACTTATACCCAATATGACTACACATGAGTATCGTTTTTCAATAAAATAATATTACATGCAAATTCAAAAAAATTCTTTATTTGTTAACCACACATTCTCCATCAATCTATTATTCCAAAATGCATTCTTAAAAGAAAAAAAAAATGAGATTCAAACAGGCTCGTTAATGTATGTTATGGCTCGTTAATGTATGTTATGTCCTGCTAGTCTAGCGCTATGCAAGGTTCAATAAAAATTGTAACAAATTTTATTTATGTTTGACACACCCATGTGCATATTTTTCTACAATAATATGACAAACTTATCTTAACAGAGCAAACAGATCACTGAGGCCCCCTACCATAGTAGTTAGGTACCATGAGAAAGAAGAAGGCAACGAGAGCGTTTATATATAATATATATAAATAAATAAAAGAAGGAAAGTGACTATGCGTAATATATAGTTCGTACAATCATGTCAATATTATCAAAGTCCATGAGACGATCTTTACATTTGGAAGAGTGGGTGAACATACTCCTAAAGGAAATGATCTTCATATTGAAATGAAATAATGTGGGAGTGATTGATGAAGAGTATTGCATAAAGAGATTCTAATTTATGGCCAAAGTGAACAATCTCACCATTCTTGCGAATAAAAAGCAACTCCTGCAGCCCAGCTTCAGCATCCTCTGGTCATCTGTTCAGCGCCAATCCTGCAAAGGAGAAACAAAAAGTTATTTTGAAATCAAACCATAACAGTGCCTCACAGGGGGGAAAGCACCGGCACCAGCACAAAGGATTGTGAACTTGCAAGCTTTATGGAAATTCTTCTAACTTGCTCAAACTCGAGAATTCAAACAATTGAATTCAACGATTGATAAAACAAAAGGAAGGCAGTTCTACAAACAGAAACTACCAGAGAACCAAGGTGAGCAAGCAGAATTTAAAAGATAGTAGAAGCAATATGGAAGCAAATGGTAAGATACTCACTGCAGCAAGCACATAGAAGGAACTTCAAAGCCTCAACATGAGAAATGAAGAAGAGCTTTCTTGATTGGCAAAGAGAACAAATCGTCTGTAAAAAGTTAAAACTGTAAAACCCCACTGTTTCAACAGAGCATGGTAAGAGGAACATTACATCTGATCCTCCCAAAGAATTACAAATATTATTAGTAATTAGAAAGAATTACCTGCTAAGATCCCATTGCAAAAAGCCCCAACCAGACAAGAAGAAGCTAAAATAGACTCGATCTTGGATTCAATCCAACTTAATAAACTTCCTCCTGTTATATAGTCACTGTGAGTGAAGCACTACTGAAAATTAAAAGAATTACCTTATAAGATCCTTACACACAAGTCTGCTACCAAGGGAACAAGAAAAGCTAACCGAAGTTTAATAGCGCTAAGCACAAGAAGTCTCTACCACCTAAGTTCGGTATTTTTTTTGTGTCTCCTTATGTATGATATGATATGATTCATTTCCAAAACTTTAACACGATTTACAAATTATGATGCACACTTAGTATATTTATCTCACACCATCCTTTTCCCAAGAAAAAAAACTAGTGGTTGAAGGCAATCGAGCAAGGAGATGGCTTACGACAGGATTTATTAAGCTCCCGTTTGGTTTTGATAAAAATTAAATTTTTAGTAGATTTTAATAAAAGTTGATGAGATGTGTCGTGGGTCCCATGAAATATGTATTGAAAATGAGATTTTGTTTTGAAAAGATTAGTTTATTGTTGTTAACTGCATTAATCATTAGTGTTTTATTGTGAGAATCCCATATAATTTTCCTTTATGTCACATGAAAAGTTTTAGTGATACTCAGGAATTTAAGATCCCGAATAAGTGATCATTTGCAGTTACTGCAGAAAAAGAAAAGACAAGTTAATTCTGTTGTTATTTAAATATCTAACTTAGAATTTGATAGCAGGAAACTGGAAGTTGCAACGAGCATTCGAGCATCTAAATTCACCCAACTAAAGCAAACAAAAATAACAACCATGTGGTAGTAAAGGCATTCCCATTTGAAAGTCTAGAAGACATTTTAAACATTTTTGTAACACTCACTTGTTTTACTTGTACATCCCAGGTTGTTACAGTAAAACACAAAAAATATGGATGCAACTAAGCTCCTAAGAAATAATTCACCAAGAAAGTATTAATGGGTCATATTCTCATTGTTATATGAGCTACCCACATGAATAACTTAAAAATTAGATATAACAATATGTACGGCTCAGTTTCCCACTTGAAGCTAATTGCAACAGAGGCTCACCTCAATTTGATTAGCAACTTCATGTTGAATAGGCTAGCAGATTGATGGAGTACGGAGATCTTGTAAATGCATATGTTGATCCCCAAGCGAATCAAACAAGCACTCACGGCTGAGATGCCATCCTACATTCTTCTGTTTGTTAATGAATATGCTAGTATAAAATATTAGAAAGTTGTAAATGAAACCATGAGTTTCAAGGTTGCATACTGACAGTCAGAGTAACACAATTAAAAGGAATTATAAAAATGCCTTTATTAGATACCCAAAAATTTGCATTGCATGGAAAACCTTAATATTTGAAGTCTTGAAGATGCATTGATGTCCCATCAAGCATAGTTTGGCATCTTTCAATTCACTCGTCATGTCCTTTAAATCAAACAAATTATGGTGCAAAAGCCTCTCCATATTCATTGCCTAATTAAAAGCAAGTATACCGCTGCTCTGCATCTCCTTTCAAGATTTTTCTCGAATTTAAAAATGACAGTTACTGAAAATATCATGGGGACTTGTATAGTTCTTTGATTTGCTTATCCAGGTTACTCAACATGCTGTAAATCATGTTTCTCTCAGGGTGAAAATAATCTCCAGCTACAAATACATTTTTCCTCCTTCCCACTTCTATCCAACTGCACCCTGCTGGCTTCTGCAGATTTTTCATCTTCATCAATCTTCTCGTCTCTAACACCCCATCCCATCTGGCATCCGCAGCATATATATTTGACAAAACTACATAGTTTCCAATGTCACTGATTTCCATTTGTGAAAGGCGACCAGCCACAACATGACCAATATTCACCTCGTGGTAGGTTTTGCAAGCACCAAGAAGTGTACCCCATATGTTGGCATTAGCTGCAACAGGCATTTGATTTACAAAAGTAAATGCTTCCTTAACTCGGCCTCCTCGAGCAAGGAGATCCACTGTACATGCATACTGTTCCATGCTCGGTTTCATATGATATACCTGCTCTATTGAATCAAAAATCATTAACCCTTCATTAATAAGACCAGCATGACTACAAGCGGATAAAACGGCCGTTATTATGACATGATCTGGTTTTACACCAAACTCAAGCATATGATAGAAAACTCCAAGAGCTTCTTCTCCCATGCCATGCATTGCATACCCTCCAACCATAGCCGTAAACACGACCAGGTCTCTTTCAGGCATTGACTTGTAGAGCTTATATGCGCCATTAATATTTCCACACTTGGAATACACATCTAATAAAGCTGCCTTTAGATGGACATCCTCAAAACAAGCCCTGACTGCATACCCATGACACTGCCTTAACATGTGGAGTGAAGCCTTTTGAGTACAAACAGGAAGAATACTCATAATTGTCATGGCATCAGGTTTTAGTTCATGATACTGTAACTCCTGAAACAAATTGAGAGCTTCATCAGGAAACTGATTTTGTGCATAAACCTGCACCATGAGATTCCAAGTTGTGAGATCCCTCTCGGGCATGGTCTGAAATATCAAATTTGCATCATCTTGCAAACCATTAGCCACATATCCCGATATCATTGAATTGCATGTAATCACATTTCTATTTCTGGATAAACTCTCAAAAAGTTTCGATGCAAACACCATATTTCCACATTTTGCATACGCATCAAGTAATGCATTGGCAAGGGTGGGTTCAGTACCACTAAGCAGAAGACCATATCTTAATGAAAACCCATGAGCTTCTCTAACCTTATCTACTTTGGAAAGACTGCTCAAAAATCGAACCACGGCTAAGATAGTAACTGAATCAGGTTTTATTCCTTCGCGTAACATCCAACTTAAGACTTCAAGAAACTCAGTATCAAGTATATTTTCACATAATGCATCCAGCAGGGTGTTCCATGATATTACATCTCTTTTAGGAATAAGTAAAAATGTCGAGAACGCAGCTTCTGTGCAGCCAGATTTTGCATAAATGCTTATTAGGGCATTTCCTACAGATGTATCCTCAAATAGGCCATGGCGACGAATAACAAACCCATGTATTTGCTTCCCCACATGCAGATTCGATAGCATGGCACATGCAGGAAGAATGCTGAGTAGGGTAACAGAGTCTGGTTCAATCTTCTCTACAACAAGAAACTCTCGAAACATCTCCAATGCTTTTAACCATTCACCATTTGAAGCATATCCAGCAATTATCGAGTTCCAGGAAACTACGTCCCATATTTTCATCCTCTGAAACAATGACTCTGCTTCTCTTATTTGTCCCAATCTCAGGTAGCAACTTAGAAGAGCATTAACAACAGTAACTTCATCTCCCAATTCTGCATGTCTCAAGACATAACAATGGGTCTCTTTTCCATACCTATAGCCCACAATCTCTCCCAAACCAGCAAAGATAGGCAAAATATTTGCAACTGTTGCATAATTAGGTACTACTGGCCCTTTAATCATCCACTGAAAAAGTTGAAAAGCATCATCCACAAGATTATTCTCAGCAAAACCTGCAATGACTGCATTCCACGAAACAACATCTTTGTCAGCAATTCCATGAAAAACAGAGGATGCATCTAACAGAAACCCACATTTTGCATACATGGACAATAAAGCATTTCCTACCAGTGTCAGCGATTCCATTCCAGACTTTATAGCATACGAATGAATGCACTTTCCAGCACTCAAAGCACCGGAGCGTGTATACACTGGAACAACAATAGCAAGAGTAACCGAGGTTGGCTTAGGGTCACAAGCAAAATGTAGCCTCCGAAACAACTGCATCACCTTATTATCATCCTTCAGTGTACCAGAAAACCCAGACAATACAATGTTCCAAGTAACAATATCACGACTATTAATTTCACCAAACAATTTCTGACAATCTTCAAGAGCTTTACATTTAGCATACATGTTAAGCAACGCTTTCAAAACAAACTGGCATGAATTATGACCTTGCCTAATAACTTGACCATGTAGAGTTTTCCCCAAACTGGTACCAGATATTGCGGCACAGGATTTAAGAACATCTGCAAACACTTGATAATTGTATTTACAATTTCTTGAACATTTTAACTTTTGAAGAACCAGTTCGAAAGCTGCATTCATCATACCTATGAATTATGCATACTCAAAGCATCGAATTTGCAAAAATTGAACTTTTGCTTATATCCGAAGCAAGTCTCACCCCAATTCAATGACAAATTAATTAAATTTCAGAAATGTTTAGTATCGTACCAGAGGATTGCTTGAAGATAACAAGGTGGGAGAGAGAAAATTAGGGCTTTAATATATACTAGTAGGCGTGGGAAGAGAAAAATTCAAGTATTTGGGAATTTTAAAAGGCCTTTTTTCATAAGAATTGAGATGAATATAGGTTTTTTATTTAAATTGCAAAAAATAAAAATAAAAAAAATTGTAACTACTTTTGAGTTTGCGCAAATAATTTTTTTTGGTAAATGTTTCATTCTCTTCAAAAACATTACCGAAGTTTCATTGCTTGTCCGTACGAATTTTGAATTATCTAAACATTTTAATCAATTTAAACAAAGTTGATAACAATTTTTAGATCATCAAACACACTTCGACGTTCTTTGTATATGTGATAGTTGTTGTCACGATAACTAAAATGATGAGAATTTCTAATCCGAATAAATACTCTAGTCTACTCAATTTTGCCAGGCCCATCAGGCACCCCTCCAATGGAAGCCGACCAAGTGGTCGTTATGTCAAAATTTATATACATAGCATGATCCAACATATTTAGCCCCGGATTGATTTTTTTGTTAAGTGTGTGTTTGAACCACATTATTTTGGAAGAATGTATTCTGAAATAATAGATTAAAGGATAAAGTGTTGTTGAAAAATAATGAAAAGTTATTGATGTGATAGAAATATTATTTTATTGAAAAATGTGTTTTTGAAAATGAATAAAAAACGAGAATTAAAATTTTAATGTAGTTCAAACATGGCTAAATATCAAGTTTTTAGTAAATTTTAATAAAAAATGATGATATATAATTAAAAAATTGTCAAAAACTATGGATCTGAAAAATGTGAAGTTTTTGAGTTAAATTTTAAGCAATTTTTTTCGCTAATCCAAACCGTGCTTAATAAAATATTTTTACAGGAGACATTTTATTTTGACAAATAATAAAACCAAGCTCTAGTATTTTCAGCTAAACAATTCACATACCTAGGCTAGGCTGCAGCACGAATCAAGAATTGCGTAGTAACTCAATTCTTAGCAGTAAATCGTAACTCAATACATAATAATACATCTCTACAGAAGAAATTTGACTCGACAAACCCAAATACATGCTTCTCTATCTGATCATAAATAAACATTAGGTTCCTCTAGTGGTGTCGTCTCCGGGTAGATCATCTTCATCATGATAAATATTCTCAGCCATTTGCCAGATTTGTAGTATGTTATCCTCTGCTACGCTTGCGACAACCCAATCTTCACATGGGTTCCATGAGAAGTCTGAAATTTTACTCGTATGACCACCGTGAATAAAAAGCAACTCGGGCGGCCCATCTTCAGCATCCTCTGGCGTCTGTTCTGCGTCAATCCTGCAAACAAGAAACATAAAGTTACTTATCGGGTATTTGAAATGCTGTCTCAAACGGGAAGGAATTATTATATATTAAAGCTCTCAAAACGGTTGCGTGTGTGCACAAGGGATAAATGAACTAGCAAGTTTTATGGAGCTTCTCCCAACTTGCAGAGACTCAGGATTTCAACAATAAACGACAAAGATATAACAAGAAATAAAAGAAAAAGAATCTACAAATAAGTACCCAATATGGAAAAAGGAAATGCTACCCTAGATAGGGTGCAAAATCCTAAAGAGAATAGAAATGAAACGGAGGAATATCAAATTGACACTCAACTTTCTACTATTCGGCATAGAGTTCGGATTGGAGTGGAAGAGATACGTTTGCCATCATTCTCCAGAACCCATTCTAGATTGGTCATGAAACCAATAAGGCACATCTTACAGCAAGCCATAGTGGTACAGATTCAAATTTAAAAGCTCGTAACTGGACAAATGTTTTGGAAAAGTAGTGCAAGGGAACCAGAATTCTCTAAGAAGTTGAAAACTAAAATACCCCACTGCTTCAAAAATACAACACTAGGATCCTTGACCCTATTAAAAGTATTGCCTTTATAACTGGATATGGAGAATTACCTGCTAAGATCCCACACCATGAGTCGCCTACCAAGACAACAAGAAGCTAAGATGGTCTCGTTCTTTGGATTCCATCCAACCTGGAAAACCTCCTCCCTGTTGTGCGACTTCGGGAATAAGATAATGAAGAATAGGAACAACATTTCATGCATACTTTTTGTTGAAGCATAAATATCCCAAGATTTCATGCTCAAAAGACTACTGGAAATTTAAATAATTTCGGTAGAAACCAAAATCAAGAAATATATCTTACTTGTGACAATCAAAGGTATGGAGTGCAGTTGAAATCTTGCGTAGATCGAATAATTTAACAGTCTTGTCAGTAGATCCCGTTGCTACAACCCACTCATTGAAAGGATTGAAAGATAAACAGTTTACCTACCAACAGATAAATCAACGAAATTTATTCTGCTAGTAATATCATTTTATAAATTCAAATACTAGAAAGTGTGGAATGCGTGCATCAGGAAGTAAAATCTAATATGAACTCCCTTTCCACAGGAATGGAAAGTATAGAGATGTCGGTAAAATTTCGAGGTTTAAGGAACACAGTGCTTCCTCCAGCCTTTGTATAATTTAGCTGAAGAAGAACACGGAATAGTATTCCTATGGGGAACATAATGCTGACCAGATAACTCACGGAATGAGTTAGGGAGACTTAATATGCACCAGATAAATTTGTGGCTCCTATAAGGGCTTACTTAAGTGACCGGTTGCAATGACCGGCCAAAAAAACAAATCAATTATTTTGCTGTTGCTGGTATATATTCTATAGCAGAAAAATTGAAAGTTGCATCGAGCATCCAAGTGTCTAAAGTCGCAGCCTAAGGCAGACAGAAAGAAGAAACATGTAGCAGTAAAAGGGGTTTTCCTTTCAATAGTCTAGAAGATACATTTTTATAGGACTTATTATTTCTCAGTTTCTGGATTTGAAAATATGAGAATTCTAAATTCCAGGTCACAAGAATATGGGTTTGTTTGAGCCCCATTTTATCAAAATTTCACTTTTTCAAAACTCGTTTTCAACCACACATTTTCTAATAAAATAATGTTATACGTAAATCGAAAACTTTTTCTTCATTTTTAACCACACATTCTCCAAAAATCACTATTCAAAAATTCATTTTTCCGCTCAAAATGGGGCTCAAACAAGGGCTATATGATATAAATCCCGGTGCATGTGTGCTTTTACTTGATCAGTTCACCCAGAAAGTATTGTTAATGCTTCAATAAGATCGTGTTTTTATTATTGCATATTGATTAACTACTCATGTAACTAATAAATCAGATATAACAATATAAACAGTCCAATTCTCCTCTTCAGCGGAAATACGAATTGAAACTGAGACACACCTCACTTTGATGAGCAATTACTGATTGAATAGGCTTGCTGCCTGATGGAGCACGGAGATCCCATATGTGCAGGTATTGATCATCCCCAGCCGAACCAAACAAGTACTCATGCCTGAGATGCCATGCTACATCTTCTACAACACCTTCATGAATCTATACATAGAAATTATTGGAGAATTGTCAAAGAAGCCATAAAATTTCAAGATGGAAAATTAAGGACAACAATCCAGGAGAGAAGATTTTCTGTATACTGAAAGATCAGAGGAACACAATCAAAAGGAATTATAACATGTCTTTATCAGTACATACCTTAAAAATTTGCATTGCATCAAGAGTCTTATTCCTTGGAGTTGCATTGATGTCCCACAAGCATATTTGGGAGTCATCTGAACCACTCAATAGATGACCCTGCTTGAAATGACTCCACGATAAACCATAGCCTTCAGTATTGTGACCCCGCAACCTCAAATCAGGATTGCAAGCACCATCTAAAGGAGGTTTAGATGGATGTTTGCTATAATCAAAAACATATACTTCTGCACTAACTGTCTTGGTGGCAATAATAAATGGGTTTTGGGGCATGTAACGAGCCCGATTAACCTCCCCATCATGATTTATTTGCTGAATTATTTGCACCTGCAAAAATATTGTTTAGCAGTCAGTACGTATAGCTAGTACATACAACAAAGGGCAAAGCAGAAACATAAGTGGCAATTCTCTTCATCTCAATAATGTTAATTCACTAAGAAGTGCAATTTCATATTTTTTTTAGAAGAGAAAGCTATTATATAGTAAACAATATGAAATTTTTGTTAATTCAGCTTCTAAGGGAAATTCATAAACACAAAGTTCATACTTTTTTAGAAGGTGTCATTGTCGTTAATTCAGCTTCTAAGGAAGATTCGTAAACAGCAAATTTCAAACTTTTTTAGAATATGACAATGTCGTAAATTCAGTTTCTAAGGAAAATGCGTAAACCACAAATTCAAATGCGAATAAATATTCCCATTTTCAACTTTAAATCCGTACTGGCAATACAGAATCCATACCCATGTAGGAACACTTCAAAATCTGAACTCACAACACATTCAAACTCTAGAACGAGGAGCTTTTTCCAATTTCAAAAACCCACTCACCAACAATTAGAAAATAATATGTCTGCAACAATTCCCCTCTCACCAGATCACAATACAATCAATTAGCAGAAGGTATAATACTAATTAAGCTAAAAAAATCCATCCTAAACCTCAAAATCAAATTTAATTCCAAACGGTATAAAATTTTTTAAAAAAAATTAAAATAAAAGCCTGACCTTGTCATTCATGCAGCCAAAACACAGAATGGAAGAGAAAATCAATTTACCAAATTAAAAGCACATCATAGAACAATGAATGAGAACTTAAAAAAAGAGAAACCCACAAAACAATAATCCATTAAAATTTACCTTGCCATTTGCACACCCAAATCCCCCAAAATCCGATCGATCATCATCGTAATGGCGGGCATCATTTTCAGCATCCTCTAACGGGAGCTGGACCTGAGCCAACATTAGATAATTGGGTTCGTTCTCAGAAGTGTGGGTCCCAAGAATCATCTTCTGGACGGAATATTCCTTCCCCGGAGGCTCTTCCCTGTCCGGCAGCCACTCAACTGTGAGCGAAGGCCACTCTAGCGCGTGAGTAATCACCAGATCGTAAAGAAACGGAGTGTTCTTCTTCCAAATCTTGTACTCCTCGTTAATTAGCCTCTCCTCAATCTCCCCCCTCATCTCGTCCTCGTCTCGCCCCATTTTTTCTTTTCTCCTTCTGGGTTCTTAAAATTGAATGAAGTTATTGAAAAACCAAAAAATTTCAATACTGGATTTTCAGTTTGAACAGATTTTAGCTTTCTCTGGGGTGCGGTGGCTGTGGGGTTCGGCCTTTGTGGGTGGTATCGGCGTGAATTTTGAGAGGGTTGTGAAATTGGAGGGAACAGGAGTTTCCAGTTGCACTGCCCAACAGCCCCCGTACTTTTTCAGTTGTTTGTGCTTCGCCGTGAATGGTAACTACAGTAAATTACGTTACTCACCTTTGAAATAGGCTATAAACAAATACAGAATTTTTATTTTTCATTATTATCTTTAATGTGTTTTATAGTGATTGGCAAAAAAATTCACCTCATTCCATCCAGTCCTGAATGGGGCGAAAAAACTTACCCCGAGGGTTGGTGGGGCGGGGAAGGGGTGCCCCACCACTAACCGCCCCGTGAAGAGTTCAAAATAAAAAAAAAAATTAACTACGAACTAAAAAAAAAAAGTTAATTGAAAATTTTTAAAAAAACAAAAAAAAAAATTAAACGGGGCAAGAAATCGGGTGAGCCCGCGCCCCGAACCCTCCCCGCCAGTCTAAGGCGGGGCGAGGGATTCACGGGGCGGGGCACCCCGTTACCATCTCTAGGCTCTAGTGTTTTAAACTATTTTTCTTGTAATCCTAAAACATCTAATTAAAACCAAAGCTTTGTAATCTCTCTCTCTCTTTTTTCTGAAATGAGTTGAATACTTCCTCGATTTTTCTATTTGAAATCGTAATAAACATCACCAATTTCAAGTTGGATTGAATTTTCATCCAACGGGTAAAATAATAAAAGGCTAATGTCATGTTTAATACAATTGATTTTCCATCATTTTTCAAGTTCTGCATCGTTTGATTTTAGCAATTGGAAAAAATACTATCAACGATGGTAAAAAAAAATTTCCTGTAATTGACAATTTCCATGCAAAATAAAGTCAAACGAATGGTGTTCGGTATGGTAATTTTTAAAATTTTTTTTTTTGACAATTGGAACAAATTCTAGGCCCAACGGTAGAAAAAATTATCGCTTTCATGAACAATTTTCATAAAAAAAACAAAGTCAAACGGACCCCAAACTTTCAACATTTTCCGGGTGGAAAATTACACCAATCAAACATAAGTAATTACAATTCCTAGTAAAACAATTTCTAGACAATTTAATTTCCTGGAATTCATTTTCTTTCCACCCATTTTTTCACGGTCGCAATCAATCTGACTAAGTTCAAAATTAAAAGTATGGTTCAAAATGGAGATCTCTATATAGTTCTCTAACCATGTGAAAATCAAGAATGAAGAACAGAGTAGCAGTAGATAATCTGATTGTGGCGTGAAAATAATGAACTAAACAGCTGCGAAAACAGTGAAAAATAAAGAAAAAAAAAAGACAGGAAAAATTTAGCTAGATGTAGGAGAACAAAACGTCGTCAATTTCGGCTCAAATCTTAAGTGGTGAATCCTAGTAATACAACACTGATAGCTTGGTTTTTGTTTTTATTTTATTTTTTTATACCTTTTTTTCCGTTGATGAGATCGTTAACTTTTGGTTTATTGATTGATGGTAAAAGTCCATCCGCTAGATGAGTTATAAATCAACCAAGAATTCTTGAATTCTTGAGGATAAGTTTTATTCGATTATTTAGACGATTTATAGAATAAAGAGCATTGAATTCTTTTTACTTGCTGGTATCACATGGAAATAACCAATCAAACTTAATGTTCACGGAAATATATTTTGAATTAAAATTGAAATCAATGTACGGTTCATTAACAAGTAATAAAATGAATTTTGATTTCAAGTATCATTCCACAGAAATTGATTAAGACAATTTTAATTATTGCGACATTAACCGAAACAAGAGTAATATGATGTATTTGTTTGTACAAAATTATGAATAAATTAATCTACTTATGCAATTATGAGTAAATTAATTAAATTAAATGCAAATTATTCTAAATGCGGATTAATGTGTTCAATAAATAACAAATGTACTAGGATATCGAACTCCCATGCAATAATCATTTTTAACCCTAGTTTTATATATTGACAACACGATTGAATTTTGACGAATCAATGTTCCTATTTTATTTAACAATCTATCTCAAGTAATGTTAAACCTACTCTTACATATGACACAACTATGTTTTCTATAATGGATGAGAACATATAAAAGTATATAATTTTTTTATGAACACTTAAAGATTCATATAGAATATAACTGTATATTTCTATCACACATCGGACCCTACGACAATTTATATATGTCGAACATATTTTCATTGTTTCGAATGCATAAAATAGGTCATCAAATTCACACAACTACCGTGCACATAATTGTGGAGAAAAAAAATCATATAAATCATTCAATATTGAAAAACGTATTTTAATGTAAAATATATAAAACTAAAAATCAAAAACTCATATCAGATAGTTCATCGATCTCCTAGTACAAAGAAAACTAGTTTAGCATGTTATAAATAAGAAAACAAAAGATATAATGAAGAATCGACATCACTCGATTAATCTTGAATTAAATTTTTGTGTTCTTTGAGTCGATCTTCACGTTCTTCCCTCGTTTTCTCCTCCAAAAGCTCTTAAAAATATGTTATCATGCGTCTCAACGCTCTAGGGTTTTAAAAGTCACCCCAAAATTTGTTTCCATAAAAGTTATATGGAAACAAGGAAACCATATTTTTTCCTTTGGAATTAACTATGCGACTGCATAGTACATTTCCATACGACAGTATAGTTCATTTAAATTTTCCCTGAAATTCTCTAAAGCACTACTTTCGACTGCATGTAAGATGAACTACGCGATTGCATAGTTCGAACAAACTTCCATTCTTTGCATTTTGGTTCTCGAACTTCGTTTTCTCATTTCTTGCTCACTTTTTTTCCTCCATCACTTCATTCATTTGCTCTATTGGTTTTTGACTCTTCACGTCTTCGTTTCTTCTCACGGGTCATCTTTCGAATATTTACACTTTGATCCCTGAACTTTGATTTCCTTCCATTTTAGTCATTTTCACTCATTTTTCCTGATTTTTCAACATGTTCATCAATATTACCCTACAAAACGCAATTTATATAGAATTAAGCTATATTTCGATATAGTGATAAACTATTGTCCATAATTTGTATCATAATAAGTGTGTAAAACGCACTTATCGTCTAACAAGAACCTACCAAAGAGGACGCTGATTGGAGGCAATCACCTTATTGCCATCATTAGGTGTTGGTCTACCATACCAAAGGGCTAGGGATAGTCGATTAACCACACAATGAGTGATCAACAACCATGTGGAATAGTGAAGCAATTTTTCGCAAAATTCAGACTCCCTCAATAATTGAATGATGATCATATACCACACTCACTAAAATGTCAAAGGAGCATGTATTTGAAGATTAAAAAAATCGATTGGTACGTGAGCAGATGTTGCACGTAGAATACCCTATGGGTGTCAAGTATAGTTAATGATTTTTTTACAAAAATTATCACTTTTTCATTGGACTTATACTTCATTCTCATATCCATATACTTACTCATGCTTTGAAGATGAAACAAGGGAGGTCGTCCCAACAACTTTTTTGTAAGTAATCATTACCTTTGACCTTAAACCTATGTCGCTATGACTTAGGTTAACTCCTTGGAGACTCAAATGACGGCCATGATGACCCTCTTGTAGAATCAGGCTCAGAGCGCAACTAAAATTGTGTCTAACTCACTCATGGTTCCATTTGGGAAATCCTAATGTGATAGTACAAAAAGGCACCCTACCAATCACCTAGATTTTATGTGGTAGACCAATGGATACCTCCACCTCATAGGCCACTACGCCTCGAACTCTAATGAGGATTCCGAGAAAACAACCTCCAAAAGTTCACAAGGTCCCCACCTGATGGTTAACTTGGAGAAAAATGGAGGAGATGATGGCATAAAAAAATTGATGATGCATTGTCAACGAAGAAGGTAGGCGTTGACGATGACCTTAAGCAACCAATGATAGAAGCATATGATGGGATTACAGATCCACTTTATCACCTAAGGACCTTTGTGGACTTGATGTGACTGTATGTGATGCTTGAGCTGTGATGTGTCAATCCTTCCCACCATTGTTGATGAAATAGGCTAGAGATTCGATAATAACTCTAGCCCCGATCTATTAGAATGTCTGACGAGCTATCTCGAAGTTTTGTAGCCTATTTCTTGAGTACCAAGAGAATTAGGTAGATAACTACCAAATTGATACATGTTGTCCAAGAAAATGAGAAATCATTGCAAGACTACTTGGCACACAAGGCAAAACTAACGAGGAAGTCTATAATATTTGTTTGTTCTCTCATCTTGTATATTTTGACAATAATATTAAGATATATAATATTTTTATGCAAAAAAAAAAAAAAAAAAAAAAAAAAAAATTATATTAAAAAAAAAAAA
>CAIGRL010298540.1:0-17112 GCA_903798325.1 Fraxinus xanthoxyloides
ATGCTCCAGATGTCGCCAAGTGTCGTCCCACAACCATTGGATCGAGACATTTGGTTGACTCTTTTAAATACCGTTCTAGGGTTTGAACTGTACATTGACTCCTAATAATCTCTCTCTCTCTCTCTATGCACTGTTTGAGTGTTCTTACTCTCCTTCTCTTTGAAAAATCAAAATTCTCTTTTGATTTGTTCTTTCTCTCAAATATTGTAATCTTGAGTGATTTATATTTGAGTAGAGTGAGGTGTTCTTGTATTAACAATTGTTCTTGAGTGAAGGTTGAGTTACTCTGATCTTTAGGGGTTACTGTTTGAGTGTCGAAAATCTTGTCATTTTACTGAACTTCCTTCCTGGGTCCACCCCTGGACTCCATTTCCCTCCAATTCACTTACAGAAGCCACAGCCCTAAAACATTTCTCTAAGAACATTGAGAATCAGCGACCCGCCAAAAAGTCATAAACCTAAAATCAACACCTATATTATAAAGGTATTTTGAAGTCCTCATTTATGTATATCTTCGAAGAATTGTTCATTAATGTTGTTGGCATTTCGCTCCATTGAGAATCCCATTGAAATATACAACGTTGACATAAATCTAGCTTAACAAAACGATATTTTTGGAGAACCATCAAAGGCTAAAGTCAATTGTAGAGTTATTGAAAGGTTGGCACAATGATGCCATATTAACCCTGTTGGCTGGATTGTTGACCAGTTGACTGATTCTTTGATTTTATTATGGTGCAAAGTTGTGTTTGGAATTAAAAAGCCGTGTTTTCTACCTTTAGAATGGATGCTCCAGATGTCGCCAAGTGTCGTCCCACAACCATTGGATCGAGACATTTGGTTGACTCTTTTAAATACCGTTCTAGGGTTTGAACTGTACATTGACTCCTAATAATTTCTCTCTCTCTCTATGCACCATTTGAGTGTTCTTACTCTCCTCTTTGAAAAATCAAAATTCTCTTTTGATTTGTTCTCTCTCTCAAATATTGTAATCTTGAGTGATTTATGTTTGAGTAGAGTGAGGTGTTCTTGTATTAACAATTGTTCTTGAGTGAAGGTTGAGTTACTCTGATCTTTAGGGGTTACTGTTTGAGTGTCGAAAATCTTGTCATTTTTACCTTGGTCGGGTTCCATTTGAACGGTGGTTGTTTCATTGATTGAGGCACCAGTGTTTTGGGTTATTGCCTTAGGGCATCGATTAATGAGATTTCTCCTTTTACAGTATTTTGTTCTGTTCTTGTTTGTGTATATTTTTATTGATCTTGAGCTAATTTGTTGAACCTCGTTCTAACAGTTATAAAGTTAAAAATACCAAATTCTACAATTCAATTATCACATGGCATTCAACAATTCTAAAGTTGAATTGTTAAACTTGATAGTACGATCATCAAATTCGACAATTCTTGAATGTTATCAAAATAATACATAAAAAGCTTGATTTTTTTTTATTTGTAAATAGATAACATTTTAGAATATATAAACTCCATGTTAAACATTTCAAAAGGATTCTAATGATTTTTGTAAATAACCACTTAATTTCAGAGAAAATATTGTTGTTCCTGAAGATAATAGTTGAAGCATCAAGAAAGATAATGAAAATGAAATATATGCTTTGTGCTAATTGTTATTATCCCATTGATAATTGCATGTACCACTTGGATAATTTCTCTTGGTACCTAAAATTAAAGTTTTGCCCCAACAAAAGATTACAGTCAAATCTAATTTGCCACTTCTTGATGAAGATTATGCTGTCCCAAATATTCGTCAACAAGTACTATAAAATCTTTACCACAAAATGGTGGGGCCACTTTTACGAAAGGGTATATGTGATATTTGCATAAAAAAAAATTGGCCATTTTTAAAAACAATTTTAAAAGCGGACCAACTTCAAATTCACCCTTAAAATTTGGCCACATTTCCAAAATCCTCAAAAGACAGATAAGAGTAAAAATTAATTATGATACAACGACCACTCGCCTTACATGAAAAATGGCGAAGTCCTCAGCATATTATGATCAACCTCGACTATATGATAAACGTGAAAAGCAAATTATTAAGCTGTCTGGTTCTTATTTTTTGCAAATTAAAATTACAAAATTGACCGTTACCTTATCCATGAGGGCCCCACATGAGAGATAGGCAATCAACTATTACGGCTGGAACCCATGGCAACGGTCAGATAATGGCTAAAAATTAAATAAAAAATTAGAAATAGACACACGCTTAATAATGTTTGATGTAGAGAGAGTGTATCTTTCTCTAGGGCTAATGGTAAGTGTATTTATGCATTTATATATGCAGTTAAAAATGATATTTGGAAGTACTTTTAGGGAATTATTGCTTAGTCTCGTGCAAATATTATTTGTTTAGCTAAAACTCAATGTTGGACGAACTTGTGAAGAAAAAGAACGTAAATTGAGTAAAAATGATAGAGTTTTGTACATAATTACAAATTGGAATATCAAGGAATCGGCTTGCTATTACAACGGACATCAACTGACCAAAGGGTAGAAAACATGGACCAAACTTCATATGGCCAATAGTTGAGGCCTGCGCAAGGGCGTGTTTGGGAAAAAGAAGCCTTCAAATTGCAATGATATGCGATCCCACGGTGTTAATTTTGGGATTTTTTTTTTTTATTTTCTTTTTGGTTTCGTCCAAGTTTTGGAAAGTAATTTGAGCAATGATATAATATAATTCGGATCTCTAATTTCGACATTATTCACTAAAGAATGCGGAGAACACGGCTACGAAGAAATCCAAGGCAAATAACATCAAGTGTTTGAAGTTCAAGATTTGGAATTGGATATTTAAAATAAGAAATTATCGAAATAAATTGAAGGCTCGTTTAAAGGAATTCAAGGAGGTGAAATTGATTCTACTTAATTTTTCTTCTTGCAATTATATTTTTCGGGTGATAAATGTTCGTATATTTTGTTGTAATATCATCTAAGTATGCTATGCAATTATAGGTTTCGGGTGGAGTTTGAATCCTAAGACACTCTTCTCATATAAAATACACACATGCAATTAGATATATATGAATTAGAATAGAAGTTAGTAATTAAACAATTACAAACACTACTTTCTCCACTTGATTTTGTTATATTCGACTTTGATTTCGAATCAATACCATTCAAGTTAAAAGTCCATTTCTCATGTAAATGATATTCTTTACGTCTAGAAAGTAAAAATTATTACTTGTCAATGATCTCCTGCGCCTGCGAAATTTTACCGAATAATCAACAAATAAAAATTTATTGTGATGTCTGTCATTTTTTATATAGTGTACTTATTGAACATTTTTGCACTAGTTTATTCCCTTAAAAAATAGGTCATGTGTGACTCAAATACGTCTATAATGAAATCAATTAAGGAATCCACCATCGATAACGATGGACGCAACAATGTTAAAGGTTGGAGGCGTAAAAGCTCATTTTTAAAATATAAGGATCAAAATGTAACTCAGGCTAAAGTCTAGACCGCTAGAAAGACTTCCACAGCTACTTTTCATTTTAATTATTTAAATTATAAAGAGGTAATTGTTTGAAGTGCCCACATCAGAAGTAAGAAAAACAATTAAATGCATGAAAATAAAAAATATTCAAAATTTTAATATGCATAAATGAGCAAATACCCGTATGATTATTAAGTTGACAACTGAAAATCTATTCTTAGAACACATATTTCACCTTTAATCTAGGAAGAAATAAAAAAATTGTTGAGACGAACATTCAAAATTCTAAAGAAATAAAAAAATTGTTAAGATTGAAAGTTTCGGCTTTCAAAACTTAAAACCTTACGAAAAATACTTATATTGGGAACGAGCTAAGTAATGAGACATTGCTCTTGAATTCATAGAGTTGGGCATTTGGGACCTTTGAGATTTTAGGATGAAATGATTTGTGGGAGGGTTTTAACCTCTTGGGGGATTAGGAGGATGGGGACAACTTGGGAAAATCGAAAATTTATTTAATTTTTTTAAAAATATTTTAAGTGGAAGGCTAAAAAGAATAATGGCCGGGTGACCCAGCCATTTACACTTATTCTCACATGAATTCTTGTTTGATACATAAAATTATGTTGGATTCAAAACTCAAAAGTACAATATATTTTTTTTAAAAAACTTATTTTCCGTATTCAATACAATTTAGTACTATTCAATTTTTCTAACTAGACTTGGAGAATGTATTATTGTTACATTATTGTTTGTCTTTTTGAAGAGTTTATTAATGTTGCACCTACTCTTAACTTTAAAAGTAAAGAGGTTGCGGGCTACTGCACATGAAACGAAATTTATTTAGTGCGCACTCATGGGTAGTGGCGCGGGTTCATACGTCAACCAAAAAAAAAAAAAGTAAAAAGGTTAGTTGTCATAAGTTCAGATTTCTATTCCAATTAAACCCTTGAGTCTGCTAAAAACCTAATAGAAATTAAAAACTGGATCGTTTATCATTCAAATGCACATTTTTTATTGATTAAAAATGTCTACTTTTCAGGCAATTTACATACCACATTTATGACCTCAACAGGCAAAATTCCCATGTTTGCCCTATTCAAAAACTCAGGGCCTGTTTGATTCACATTATTGTAAAATGAGAATGAAAAATATAGTCGTTATTGGACCCCACACAAGAGATAGAAATTCAAAATTGATGGCTTGGTATAATGGATAACGATCCTATTTTTCACTTTGATGGATGAAAAATGAGAAACAAACAGGGGCTCAATCACCAATTCCAAATGTAGATATTATGTATAAATGTGGGTAAAATGGACAATCTTCAATCTTGAAAAGTTGGAAAATGGACAAAATTTCAAACGTGAGCTCTAATGATTTGAAGTAAGATTGGCACAATGTAAAGATAACATTAAAATAAAAAATAGATGTGAAAGTCTCTCTAGCGACCTAACCTTTAGCATGTGTTACATTTTGATCCTTATATTTAAACATGAGCATTTACGTCTCCAATCTTTAACATAGATTGCATCCGTCGTCATAGAAGATAGATTCCTTAAATGATTCCATTAAAATCGTACATGACCTATTTTTAAGGGACTAAAATAAATAAATAATGCAAAAAATATTCAACAAGTATATGTATATAAATGGTGGTTATATTGACACCATAATTTTTATTTGTTACACCATATTTTAATTACGGTTAAACTCTTCATTCTTTACTTCTTGTAACAATTATTTCCTTAATTGTTTTCAATCGAATTCTTATTTTCAAGTTTCTGTTAATTCATACGTCTCATCCTCAATGATGATTTATATCAAAATATTTTATTTTCATGCTTTGAAATGAAAGAAAAATATTTTTTCGCACTTTTTATTTATTTATTTTTTTAAAATTATGATGGGAAAATAAGTTGTTTTTACGCAATTTGAATGAGCTTTTAGACATAAAACCGCTATAAAAATATTATGGTGTAAAGATTAAAAACCTTAAGTGCAATTAAAATGTAGTACAATAAATAAAAATTATGGTGCAAATATAATTATCCATAAATAAAATGACAAACATCACAAACAAGTTTTATTTGTTAGCCCTAGGGATGTAAACGAGCCGGACCAAGCTGGCTCACAAGCTGACGATTAGGGCTCGGGTATGGCTCGGGCAAAAAATGGTTCGATCTATTTTAGCCTGAGCCAAGCCGAAACTCGATCGAAAAACTGAGGCTTTACTTGAGCCTTACCGAGTTAAGCCGGCTCGATTTTTTATTTTTTTTAAAGACAGTGGTAGGCGGACCTGTGTGAAGCAGCCTGCTTCAGGCAAGCCGAGCCACACGGCGATTCGAGCTGGAGCTGTCATTCGAGCTGAGCCGTGGACCTTCTGAGTCAACGAATCGGATTGACATCCCTAATTAGTCCTAGAAAAAAGATGTCGTTCTTTATGTAATCATTTGTTTTTCATGTTTATCATATAATCGAACTCAATCCTCTATAGTCTTTTAAAGCGAGACTAGATTAAAATCAACCAAATAAAACTAAAACCACAAATTTATTTCAATTGCTTATTAGTTCTTACTTCTTTAGAAAGAAATGCGACTTCAAATTTGGTACAATCAATTGCATGAAATTCACAGCCACAAGCCCAAGGTCTATTTAGAAAAGCTTTCACACAAATACCAGTAGAATTCACTCCACATATTATCTGGCAAACAACTTGGTGCAGGATTTCCATTTAAGCAGTGGACATTTTATAGTACTTTATAGCATGTCGCAGCATTCACGCTGGGAGTTATCAACTCAGCTGCAGGACATAAAAATACCATTAATTGAAAAATACGATTTTCTTGTGAACTATAAAAGCAACAAAAAATAATATGTACGAAAAATAAATTAAGTGGCGAAGATCACAAAACTAATACAAATTATTGTAGCTACTTACATAAAAAGGAAGTAGCGAGGATGATAGTGAAGCAAAAATATGCTGAGGGCTTCGCCATTTTCATGTAAGGCTTCAAAGGTATTTTGCATGTAGTTATATTGCAATGATTTTATAGGAAAATATGGGTGCAATAATCTAAACTAAATTACAATAATCCAAACCATATCACATTAATCTTAAGATCGGTATATCTCGTGTCTTCATATGCTTAAATGAAGACACGTGGTCATTATTTCATAATTAATTTTTGTGGAAATTACAATTAACACACGAATTTTTAACTTTCAACTTCAAAAATCACATTTACAACTTTTTTTTTTTCACAAATCAGGTCATAATTCAAATGTTAAATATTTATCATAATAATATTAAATTAAATTAATCTACCACCCCACCCCACGTCACTCACCTCCCACTCACACAAAACCTAATTCCTTTTCAAAAAAAAAAAAAGAAAAAAATATATTCACTACTACCTCTACTTCCACGACTACCACAAGCCACGACTCTTTCGTGCACATCAAAGCTGAGCGTGTGCTACGTCGCTCAGCGACGATGGCGCTCCTCCATGCCAGGCTGAAAGCGTGCACATCAAAATTGAGTGCATGCATATCAAAGTTGAGCACGTGCTGCGTCGCTTAGCAACGAAAAGCTGTGATGATGGTCGTGTTGACAACGACGCCGGTGGTGATGACAACGATGGTGGGGAGGTGGGCGGAGTTCGGTTGGTGCCCGTAGTGGAAGTGGGATGAAGAATATTTGTAATCAATTATTTTGATGGTGGTGGTGGTAATGAGGTTTGACGTTCGATTGGTGTCGGTGGTAGAGTTGGGGAAGGATGTTTGTGACCAACTATTTGGGTATTTGTGACCAATGAAGGTGTTTGTAATCAACTATTTAGATGTTTGTGAGTAACAATTGGCGTCGGTGGTGAGATTGGGATGAGATGAAGAGTGTTTGTAACCAACTATTTGGGTAACTGTGAGCAACTATTGGTGTCAGTGCTGGGTTGGAATAGGATGAAGATTGTTGTGACCAATAAAATGAACAATTTGTGATCAATAAATGTTAGATTGCTACTAATTTGTAATATTGACTTATAATTTGTTGAGTCGTGATCAATTAATTTGATAATTTGTGATTGAGAAATAACTTGTGATGAATTAATTTGATGACATGTGATCATAAAATAAGTTATGATATATAAGATTTGTAATTTGTGACCAGGAAAATAATACGTGAACTATTAATTTGATAATTTGTGACTGACAAATAAATTATAATCTATAAAATTTGTTATTTGTAACTGAAAAATAATGCGTGGTCAATTAATTTGATCATTTGTAACCGGTAATAAATTGTAAAATATGAAATTTTAAATTTGTGACCGAAACATTCAATAATCATGACTAGTGCGTAATTGTGACCATAAATTGTATAGTATTGTGATCTTAATATATATAATTAATAAAATATATTTGTTTATTTAATAAAATTTAATTATGACACGATTTTTGAAGTTTTAAAATTTATTTCTTAATTTTGAAATTGTACAACTTTAAATATGTAATTTACTCTATTTCTCTTCGAGGAATTTGGAAATGTAGCCAAATTTTAAGGGTGAATCTGAAATTGGTCTACTTGTAAAATTGTTTTTGAAAGGGGCCAATTTTTATGCAAATTTCACACTATTTTGGAAGAGAGTAATAATGCTACTTAGTCAACCCCAGTTTATGTGACGCTAATATGATATAAATGATAAGCATAATTAAATGAGTCATTTAATTTTACTTTTCATTTAACATATCACATATCACATAACACTACATAAACTAAAGTCATAATCTCAGTGAAACTAAATAGCACTATTCTTTGTAAAAATGGCCTCGACATTGTGTGGTTAAGATTTTATAGTATTCATTTATTGGTGCATAAGTTTTTGGGGTAACATAATCCTTATTGTTTTTTACCCAAAATATATTTTAAAATACCATTTTAATGGCATTGATAAAAAAAATATTATTTTGATGGAGAATGTGTAGTTAAAAATAATAATTAAAAAAAAGAAAAATTGAGTTTGTGCATAATATTATTTTATTAAAGAATGTGGAATTAAAAATAAGAGAAAAATATATATATATTAAAAATAATGGGGATCAAGCAAGGACTTGATGTTTGAATTATCATTATTAGCACAAAACGTGTTTACATTTGAAACTCATTATACAATGTTACCATCTTACATTTTTCTTTTTTGATATTTTCACTTTTCAGTACGAAAATCATCAATTTTCATCCAATATTTTTCTATAAAAAATTGTGAAATGACGAATATATTCTCGTATTTAAATAAAATAAAAGGAAAAGAAAAGAATTAATTACAAGCATACCTCCAAATTTTTTAAAAAAATGTCAACGAATCCCAAATAAATTATTAAATACTTAGAAATTGAAGAGAGAGAGGGAGAGAGATTTTTTTTTTCCTTCCCTCTTCTCCTCCTCCACTGCCACCAACAGTTTTCCCATCCAATCCGAACCTTTTTATCCTCAAATCTGTTGAATTTCCCATCTTGCATCAAATTATATTAATTTCCCCGAATTAGAATTTATATCCTCCCACTCTTTAAGAACCTTGTGTAGTTAAAACCAGCAACATGTGCAGCCGTTCTAAATTATACATAGGGATGTAAAAAAATAACTCGTTCAACTCGATATTCGTGGAGCCCATCTTGAATGGGCGCGAGAATTACCTGCCTAACCGGGTAAAGGAACGGGACGGGACGATGGTTATTACTCCAAAACGGGGTATGGGGCGTTGGGAAACATAGTCCCCGCCTCGTTTAAAGTCAATTTCAAATTTAAGTTTTTTCTTGAACAAAAATAATAAATTTGTCATCATTTTAAAGAGAACATATTTAACAAATTAGTAAAAAAGTAATAATACTTACGACTAAAAATATAAAAAAATAAAAGCATAAAATAAAATAAAATAAAAAAAGAAAAAATTAAATTGGGCAGGGGACTTGCCTAGCCCCAAACTTGTTCCACTTTAACCGGGTATGTGAATGGAGTAAGATAACAAAAATACGCGACCGAACGGGAGTGGAAATACCCGTCCCGTTGGCATCCTAATTATACATTGTCACTTCTCCACTGTTAATGAGCATTTACCGTATGGTCCTCATGGGAAAACCTAAAGTTGCTCAAATTTCCCTTCCAAAAATATCGACCGAAAAAGTTTTAACTTACTTCCACATTCAACATCAAACTTAATAAATTCGATAACCCGTTTTATTCAGGAGAATACAATCCTGAATTTTTGGAAGAAGATGAAGTGGACACTCACACAACTACCACCATCAACAGAATGGGAAATTGAGAATTTATATTGAATTAATATCCTCCTTGATGCAAGATGAGAAATTGAACAGATTTGAGGATAAAAAGTGGGAATTGGATGGGGGGAAGGTTCGTGGTGGTGGAGGAGAAGGAAGGTGGAAAAAAGTTTTTTTCCTAATTTTTTAATAATTTGTTTTGACTCATTTGTACTTTTCAAAAAAATTTGCAAGTGTGGTTGTAATTGATTCTTTATTTTTTTTTTCTTTTTGTTTTATTAAATAAGAAGGTATATTCGTCATTTTACGATTTTTTTTATTGAGAAATTGAAAGAAAATGATAATTTCCGCAATGAAATGTGCAAATAGAGGTGAAAATGCAAGATATGAATATTTTGCACAATAAACTTCAAACGTAACTACGCTTTGTGCTAATAACCATCTAGAATCACGAATATATGTGGACGTTTGGCGTAGATTAAAATCAGATTTTTAGTGGATTGTGATAGAAGTTTTTGAAATGTTTGGTTGAAAAGATGTAGCACCCATAAAAGATCTGGTTGATATTAATTGTTTGACTTTGATTTAAATTAAAATCTGATTTTAATCCGGCTCAAACAGACCCTATACACAATTTGTTAGAATCCTTTTGAAATGTTGAATTTGGAGTTACCTCTAAACAATTCTCGTGAGACTTGATACTTTATCTTCATATTCCTTTCCAATTTTATTCTTCTTGAGTGATGAACACTGAATCTAAAGCATATATAAAACCAAGACAAAACAGTACAAGAAACCAAGGTTTATGGTGCAAATTTCTTGAATTTTATTACTTGCACAAATGAAGGTTAACAATTTCACAACCTCGTCTACATGACAAACACCCCATGTTTTTAAGTGAAATATTTCTGATATAGATCCTTCGCAATAACAAGTGCATCGCCCTTTGCTTTTACCGGGTAAGCTTCCCGACCTGCTTGCCACTTGTTTGAGAATGTGATCCAATCTTTTCTCCATTCCTCCAACTGGAAGTCCTTGTTTTCTTCCAAGCTTTTCAACAAACGTGTGAAATACATTGATGCTCGCGGAAGATAATATCCTTCTAATAGTCCACTCCAAAATTTATTTGCTGAAGCACACAAAAGCATATAAGAATACTAGAACATATCTGAAAAAGAAAGGAAAAAAAGTGAATAGAATAGAACAGAATAGAAGCAAGTTTACCGTAGTCATGAAGTTGGCTCTGAACATTCTTGGTGTTATCATACCACATTGTCACTTGAGTCCTTGCATTCCACTCGTACTAAACCAAGGATAACACATAAAATAAGTTCTTCACGAAGAACAAGCATATAAATGATTGCGGAGCTTAGTATCCTTAACAGCCTGTTTGTCTCCCATTTTGGGAGAAGAAATAGAGTTTTGAATGGTATTTTTTGGAGAACGTATGGTTGAAAAGTAAAGTAATTTTATTGGTTTGTGTGTAGAATATCTTATTGAGTGAATATGTGGTAGAGATTGTTTACTGTAGTAAACAATGTTTGAGAAAATGGATGACAAACAAATATCAACAAGGTCATGGCTTTCCTGTTCCTAGTGTAAACAAAATAGAGTATACTGTCCCGATAATGGCAAACTAAGTTGATTTGAGTTTACCGCCTTAAACTTTTTAAAAGGGAAACATAAAGAAAGGAAGAAATTGTCACCTGTTTCAGCTCATTTGCATCTACTGCTAACTTCTTAGCACTTTCGAGCCATGTACCAAGTAGAAAGTTATCATCCGCAGCAAGAAGTTTGTCAATGTCTTTGATGAGCTGTAGGAACTTTCGACTATGCACACTTAAAGCTTTTGCATCCCCATCCCGGAAAGCAGCTATTGCATTTAGATATACCTGATTTGCGAGCTTTGAGAGTGATTGCCTAGTTAAATCTACCAAATCATACCTGTAGGAGAGGAATAAAATTTTCAGTACTTCTACATGCATATTTTTATGCTTTTGTTGCTATTGAATCTCTTCTCATATTAATACTCAAAAACAAGATCAAGGCAGGACATATTGAAGAACTCAGCTACACGTCATGCCATGCGTGCATATGGGCCATATACCTGCAACCACAGCCTCAGGAATGCAGGCAACAAACATCTTCATTTTATTCGAGAAGCTTTAGATTTTGTACCACCAGTTGTTATTCTATAATGTCCAATACATATGTAGTTTATGCTTGAACTTGGAATATTGTTTGGCAAACAAAGTTCGACATAATTATCATTTACAAGGTTTAGTCAAAAGTCGCAGATTCTCTAACCACTCCCTTAATCCTTTTATAAGAAATACCATAAATTACACAATTGAAACAGCCTCGTAGAGACATCGTGCGTCAAATAACCTAAAAATGCTTTGGGCATGTATGCACACGAGGGGTTGAACATTTTATTGGCAGTGAAGTTCTAGGTTGTGTTTTTCCATTTTAGGAAGGTGACAACTGTTTAGATTTGGGCTTTTCACATGTAGGAGTAAGGTATGAGTTTTACCTGTACGTGAGGCTTCCAGAAAGTTCATTTCCAGCATCAAGGAGTAGCTTTAATGCATGGAGAACTTCCCGAGTATTATACCACAAATGTGGCTGAGGCAAGGAAGAGCTTGTCTCATGGAACAAGAACCTTCTGGTTCGTGGTATTTCAACAAGTTTTTGCATGTGATTTACTTCAGACATCTCAAACCTGGAACTCAGCGATGGATCCCAATCAGGAAACTTCACGATGTAATCTTTGTTATGGTCCTGCACAAAACAGATTCAAATGCAACATTTAAGGAAGATATGCTTATTTATATAGAGATATGTCGAGACTCAAAAACTATGACTTACAGACGCAAGCAGTTAATAGAAACTGAAATTTAACGAAATTGGAGCCAAAAAGTGAAAACTATCTTCTTTACATCTAAGATCAGTTATTTTATAAATCAATTCATTCTCTATGGTAATCAATTAAATTTAAAAGAAATGGTTTAATATTATGGTGCAGATGGCTCTCATCTTTTAACTAGTTTATGTAGAAACTTAACAGAAGGCCATTTACACCAAAGCTCAGCAATTTCATAAGAATTTCTCAAACTGTTTCTTCAACCTTGGATGACAATTTGTTACTCCTGAGAAAGCGCAAAATTGTACCACAGAAATAACTAAAGGCAACAGGAGATACTAGAAGTAAAACATGTGAGTCAACATGCAAAAATGGTATCAATTTCTGCTACCAATTGCTTTACATTAGCTTATAAAATGTGCAATAATTGAATGTAACTATATTACTAATCTATTTGTAGAATTAGAGATTCAAGCGACGAATACTGTTGCTACAAAAAAACTAATTATCAAAGTTATCATTAATCAATTAATTGCAAGATACATACAGCAATTCCATCGGTGCAGTTGTAGATTGTATGATGAAGAATTTTCCAGGCAGTCTCAACTTGTTTACTGGTTTTACCATATCGTCTACGAGAGTAGGTTATCAACCAGTCCTGCAAGAATTAAAAATAATAAATTTTCCCACAAAATTTGATGTTCTGAAGTGAAGTCTCATGCTGCTATAGGGGACTTCGGTGAGAGACTAAGACCATGTTTGGCTAAGTTATAAGTGGCTGATTCTTGCTTTTTCTGGTCTTATTTCAGCAGTAAACACATGCTTAGACAAACAGCTATAAAGCTATGCAAAAAGATGTGATGTGCTATTTAAATTGAGATTTCATGCAAAATGAGCACTATTTAAATTGAGATTTCATGGAAAATGAACAAAAAACATTGGAAGAACAAAATTGAAATATCAGAGCATGAAATAACCAGTTATACAAGTCAACTTTTTATACTTTCATATGCACAAGTGTTGGTTGATTCTTGCTTTAGTATGTATTACTATAGTCTCATTTTCAAGATTAACTTTCTATCCACAAGAAACATGTTCATTATATTCGAGAAGCTTCAGATTTTTTACCTGCAGTAGTCATTCTATCGTATCAAATACATATAAAGTATTTGCTAGAACTATAAATGTTGTTTGTCTTGTTAAATTTGACACCATTTTCATTTTACAAAGTTTAGTCCAAAGTCGTGATAATATAACCACTCCCTCCCTTTATATGGAGTTCAAGGGGATTCCTTTCTCTTTAATTATCCTTGGTTGGAAAATGAGTTGTATTCTAAATTTACTTTATGTTGTTTGATAGCTAGAGGATTCCTTATTCTCTTAACATTGTAGTTACACATATATAATTAATAAAATCATGTTTCTTATAAAAGAAAAATATAACCGCTCCGTTAATAACAATATAGCAAGTTGTACATAATAAATTGAACCAAGTTTCATGAGAAGTTAATGGATTGAGGTTCACAAATCTCTTCTAAGCAGAACCAACTCCATAGAATTTATCGGAACAAACAGCTTAGACCAACTTCTTGTGATGGCAAGACGATTTTTATTACCTCCAGTTGTAAAGCATCACTTCGAAATGCCATTTCAGGCATCAGCTCATATACAACAGGATTATGTTCTATTCCTTCCATGCACATGCCAACACCAATCTGTCCTGAAAGCAGATAATGAGTATAGTACATAATAGGGCAGAAGTAAGAAGAAAAGGAATCGGTAGAAAATGGTAAGATATTAGCAGGAAAATAACAAAGGACAAAAGATCTCTCTAAATATCTCTTCTAGTTTCTCTATTTATAGACGAGATTCCAGGGTCAACTTTTCATAGACTAGGTCACATTTTGATGTCCATATATTTTAGATTTGAGCTCATTAGGAAATTAATAGCGTCATATAAATGAAGATAGTATGTCTTGCATAAAATGTAGAGCCTACCATTGTTGAATTTTTACTAATACGGGCATCAATTGGACCTGAAGCAACTGCGTCCAATATGCCATACATTTCAATATTTCCACCAAAGTTATGCAACATACACCTGTTGCATGTTACAGAATACAGAAGCGGAAACTATATAAATCATGAAAAGACAGAAGAAATGTCTAGAAAAGTAACTTATTTTCCAATGGATAATGTTATACTAAATGCAGAGTACCATATATAAGGAGTGCCATAGAATTGAGAAGATGATTTCCATATTGGTTTGACATCTGCAAATAGATCAAGCACTATCATCTTCCCAAATGGAACAGAATGTAGAAGAGCCTGTCAGACATGAACTGGATTGCCTCAGCACCTGAACAATATGTGAAATAGAAGATAAAGGTATTTCCCTTACTCTAGAAGCTCGTACCTTCATCTGTGGTGGCTTCCAAAATGACGACTCTGAATAAAATAGCCATCCCTGCAAATAGATCAATCAATTAAATCATGAACAGTATAGATAACGTGTGAAAATTATAAATATTAGATACCACATCACATGTAAGCCTGATATTCTAATCCTCCAGATGTGCCAGGCAAGAATAAATTCACATAATGAAAGATTCATAATTGTCTTATTTGAGTTGGTAATGATCCATACTGTTCACTGTTAAGTTTAGCCCATGTTTGGATAAACTAATAGCTTATAATTTTCAGTCAAATATTACTTTGAACCACATCTTCATAACTACTACCCATTTATTATCACACATTTCGTGGAATCCACTACTACTCCTTATAAGTTACTAATAAGTTTACCCAAACATGCATATATTAAAATATTTAAATTAAAAGCATGGGATAGGACTGATTTAAATAGAATATAAGAACAAACATTTGACGTTTACAATATGAGAACTACCATGATGTATAGAATCATCAGAAAATGATTGATGCATGCAACAAATGATGAGTAAAAGACAGAATATTAGAAATATACTTGCATTAGCCACACTGCCTCTTTATCTACTTTAGACATTGCTTTATAAACAGCAGAACCAAGAGAGGAGATATAAGTTGGGTCACTAGAAGGTGGAGAGTTCTCATTGAAAGTATCACTGCAAAAATCATAGTAATTTTAGATCCATGATGAGAAAAGTACAAAATAAGCATGGAGTAACCTCATACAGATGGATAAAGAACTATTAAATAAGAATACTTTAAATAGAATACTTTCTTACACGTGTAATCAAAGAACATAATCACAACAGAACAAATAGTATATTGAGAAAAATCAAGGGCGGACGGTAATTTAGTTATGAAGACAACGATGATGCCAGTAAAACATTTCTAAATCAGATAAAACAACTTCCACTAGTTCCTCTAAAGACTGTAAATTTGATCACGTACTTGCAAGAGCACTAATATATTCTTTTTCTATTTCTAGTAAAGTTGAAAAGAAACCAATTAATACTTTACAATGAGACCATCTGCATTCCATGTATATTAACATCGGAAATTCTAAATCCAGATTTTCCCCTAAAGATATCTAATTTTGCTAAGAAAATATGACACGTCCTCCATGAAGGCTGAAAACACATTCCATAATTAAAAAATGCCCAAGGAGGCTCAATCAAGTTTCAAAACCTTTAGACCTCATTCGCAGATTTCAGATGCTGCCCAAGAGTCCAAAAGACCTTTCCAAGTTCTAGAACCATTGTTTAGAAATGTACATGTTTCCATCATTAAGTAATACTTTTAAGCTTACGCAAGTTTTTATCAGGAATAGCTGCTGGTAATGCCATGCTGAGGATAGTACTTCAGCATTCAGTTTAACAAGGAGTTTCACCATTAGCTGTGGTAATTAGTGTAATGCTCTTCACAATCCAATTCAATGTACCATCATTAACCCTCTCCAGTAATACCCGAATGGGAGGCTAAAACCTGGTTACTAAGTAATGCAATAAATGATGCGTATACGGAACTAATAACTAAGACTACAAATTCTTTTATGCACATTTCATAACCCAAGGCATTTGAAGTCAGCTTGCATGGACGAAATAATGATTCTGGAAACTGCTAAATTCTATAAATTTCTCAAATGTGAAAGAATTTGAATCATCAAAAGGAGAACCAAGAAAAATGCATAATATACCCAACCAACTACAAATAGAAACCTCTTTTACACCCAATTAGATTACATATGGTTGACAAGGTGCTTTATAAGATTAAGAAGATATAAAAGACATTCTCAAAGCTGATCTACGATCCAGATACAAGAAATAAATCTAGTGAAAATGATTAAAAAGAATTACCAGCTATAAATGTTTGTGACATCTCCATATTCTGCGACAAACGTATAAAAAACCAGAAAAAAGGTCAATGAATCTAATACATAGAAATGTAAAATTACTACTCAAAGAAGATTTAATTGCAGAAAGTTCCAAATGTCAATTGTAGAGTCAGAAAAATGAAAAGAAAAGGAAACATAAGCCTAAACACTTAATTTGCACAATTTTTTTTTTTTTTT
>CAIGRL010298592.1:0-20439 GCA_903798325.1 Fraxinus xanthoxyloides
ATAAGCAAATACACATTCAACAAAAAAATATTTTAATTGTCAAAAACATTTCTTGTTTCATATAATTTAATATCAATATGTCCATATAACATTTCCGGATTTGAAGTGCTAAAATAATTCAATTTTTTTGGTCATTACAACTATAAAGACCTAACATTATAAAAGTCATGAGTTAATTATAAATTTGTCAAACCTGACCCACTTACTTTAATATATGTTGACAAGTTGTCACAAACCAACCAACTCAACCCGACTCGACTGACACTTGGTTGGGTTAAGTTGAGTTTCAACCTTTACACGGGTAGGGTTGGATTAAATTATGATCAAACCAATCTTGTTAGATTGTGTTTGGATTGAGGAAAAACTCAACTCAACTCAACTCAACTCAACCCACCCCTACTAGTGCGTTTCAGTCCAAAACGGCAGGTGAGAACTATGCCCTTGTTTCACCCCCACTTTTTCCCCCCATCAAAATACATTCTTTTACAGTAAATTCACCTCATTTCAAACATATATTTTTCAATTAAAATAATATTCACGAACATCCAAAATTTTTCCTTATTTTTTAACCATACATTATCCATCATAACATTAATGCAAAATGCATCTTTTTGAAAAAAATGGGGTTCAACCATTCATATCTCCAGAATCACACAGCTTGATTCAAAGCTCAGGAATTTGCTAGAAGAAAAGGACATTATAGTACTCTGTTAAGGTCTACAAAAAAAGAAACAACAACAAAATGGATACAGGACTTGGCACTAGTACATGGGGACTCACTCATATTAGACTCTCAAGCAATACGATTTTTTCTCTTGGTTTCCCTTTCCTCTTCGGGAAGAAAAGTAAACAGACCAGGTACCACTACCAGAAGTGACATTGATGGAGCTTAGAATTCAATCCGAATCAATATCGAGCAATTCTTATTCATCTGATGCCTAGGGAGAATTTTCAGGGGTCTTTAGAAGAACGGGTGTCTTACCTTTATGCTCTGTGACAGCAGCTTGAAACTCTTCGACTACGGTGGCATCTTTAAACTTTAAAGCAAAAGTAGAAAGCCCGTCTTTCCCTTCACCTGCAGTATTCACACAGGCAAATGTGATGCCTTTCTTGTCCATATTAGTCAACTTAATGTCTGGGAAGAGACCGGCATTCAAAATCAACCGATAATTTCCTTTGGCTCTCATAATCAATCTAGCTTTTCCTATCCCAGTTGTGGAGGAATTGACCCTGAGTTCTCCCTTGCCGCGTTCCTTCCAAGCTCCATCAATAAACTCAAACAGCACAGAATCGGCTGTGAAAACAACCTGCTCGTTCTCTTCTCCTGTTTCAACAGGGACCTCCTGCATAGAAGGGAATGCACTTCCCCCGCTTTTGTTGTCTATAGTTGGACCTGAGGTTCCAAAAATGGAAGAACTTCCATTACCAGAAGCACCAAAGCCAAAAGAAGGCAGGTCGTTCTTCAACCCAATATTGGAACCAGAACCCATTGGAGATCCATCTTTAGGAATTGAACCAAACGAGAATGTAGAACTGGAAAACCCCGTTCCAGTAAGTCCAGTGAAAGCATTTTGGCTACTTGAAAGTTGCCGAAATGAGCTGAAGGGTGAACTTTCTGTACCCACTGAGCTATTTTTATCATCAATACCATTTTCCTCTGTTTTTTCGCCTTCTGCATCTTTCCCGGCTTCATTCTCGATGATAACGTTTTCTGTAGATTTCTTGGCTTCAACACTGGATTTCTCACCTTCTTCTGCCTTCTCATCAACATTTAACTCAACTTTTGACTCATCAACTTCACTTTCAGATCGGTTGGCATTCTCATCCTTGACATCAGTTTTCGCCTCACCTACAATTGATTCATCCTTTGGCTCATCAACCATGTTCTTGGATTGGTAATCTTCCTTGTCAATATGTTCGGTTTCTTTGCTCACAATACCACTCTTTTCAACATTTTCTGAAGCAGCAGAACCAGGAGGAGGAATCAGACGGATCGCAGCAAAAGGGTTAGAAGGGGCTGGGGCGGGGTCTGAGGCTGAGGTAGGGACCGATGGGGTTGGTGTTTGATGGCGACGAACTTTCACTATTCTCCTACTTGCCAGAACCTCATCACTAGCCTTCTTGAAACTTCCTGTCTCAGGTTCAGAGGTTTCTTCATCATCGAGACCAGGGTTATCTCGAGATAGCTGCACTCCAGCAGCCCTCTTTTTGGAAGGCTGAAAATTGTTTTCCTCATCCCCCATTGCAGATTAACAAAACAAACTTGCAAGGAAGGTCGCTTCCCCCACAAGCTGGAAGAAGGTGATATATGTAGTTAAAAACAGAAAACAAAATCCACAAACTTAAAAAGACATAATAAATGGAATTAATTTTGCTGCTCGACCAAACAGACACTTGGAAAGACAAATTCTAGGAGATGAGACAAATACTTATATAGGAGACAAAACATTATGCGAAACTACATTATCCAGATAATCAAATTGGCTCTCACCCACAGTGATAAACAAGTGAAAATGGCTTCCAAATCCATTTTGGCAACTGTTATTTGTTTTAGGAAGCGTCCAAATATCACAAACCAAGAAAGAGTAACACTCACATAGGCCAATTAAACAGTAATGTCAACGAATGCTTGTTCTTTGCTCATCGAACTAAGAGACAATGATGTTATCAAATAAATTCAGGAAAGTATGAAGTATAGAAGTTTAAATTAATTTCTAGATACAAAGTCACAGATGCTGTGTTCTAACTCCAGTGCATGGTGCACTCCGAAACCAAAAGTTTTGTTAACATTCATGTTCAACATTCTTGGGAATCAGACACCCTGATTCATGTTTTAGAATATGGTATTATGTAGTTCCCAAAAGAAAATATAACAACATAATAAATTAAACCTCCCCTTTCCATTATCTAGAGATATCATCCAAAGGTTCTATAACAGCAAACTCCAGAATCGAGCAGGTATAAGCCATGAACTTACACAAAAATGACTGCGACAAATCAAAAGCATAAATCCAAGTCCCTAGCTTCATCAGTAGAAAAAAGAGAGACCAACAAAAAAGAAAAAGACAAAAAAGAGTTGGACAGCTGTAAGTCCATGAATTTCCAGCAATAAACATTTCACCAATTTTTTACTTGTACTATGATCAAATGCACAACATGGTCTTTCAAAAATATGTGAAAAATTGAAGTATGTTGATTATCTGACAGCCTAGGGAAAACAGATATTTTATTTCGATTCTTAGACATCAACCGTGAACATAAGAATTTACCAATTTAAAGAAGATAATTAGTAGACAAAACATAAAAGGTTCCAACTCGGCCCAAAAATAAACTGAGCTGTTTTCATCACTATAAAACACGTTTCTCTTTCACACTGTGGAATACAAATCAGAACAAAGTGGTTCAATTCTACACTTTTTGGTAACTTTTAATTTAAAAAGTATCCAAATTCCTGGTAGACAATAGAGGTTCAAAAAATAAGAATGCAAGGACCTCAGCGAAGTTGCTGAAAATGTGCAGTATTTCCCAATTACATGAAAAAGAAACTTAGAAATCCGAAAGATGTAACTCACATAAAAAATGAGAAAATTGGGATGAGATGGACAAAGAAGTCTTATAAGAAGTTGTTAGGTTAGGAAATAAAAAAAAATGAAGATGTAGGTTATTGTAAGAGCTAGCTTGAAATTGGATAAAGGTAGAAAAGAGCCCACTCCAGGGCTTCCTCAAGAAAGAGGAGAAGCTAGTAAATGTCTGAGAAAGGTGTCTACCTAAGTCCACAACCACTGTCTTGATTCTTTTAAGTTGAAACCGACGGAACTTACCTTTCCTAATTTTCGAAACAGAACTTGACATATTTTGAGGGGAGGGAATTATTTCAAAAATTCCAACAAAAGAAAAAAGATATAGGCCCCGTTTGATTCCCATTAAAAATCTCATTCTCATTCTTTTATTCATTTTCAACCACACATTTTTTAATAAAATAATATTTTCTATCACATCAATAACTTTTCCTTCTTTATCAACAACACATTTTTCATCAATCTACTATTCCAAAATACATTCTTTCAAATTAATATCTATCAAACACACTCTTTCAAATTAGTCAATGTTTTAATAGTTCTGATATTTTTAATTTTTATATTAAAATCGAATATGTTTCTAAACTAGTTCTCGAGTCTTGAGTATTCTTCCCATTGAATCAACCAATCTAATTCCATTTTAACAATATTGTTCNTTCAATAAAATAATATTTTACATCACATCAATAACTTTTCCTTCTTTTTCAACCACACATTCTCTATCAATTTACTATTTCAAAATTCATTCTTCCAAAATAATATCTATCAAACACACCTATAGCATAGGAAAGAGCTACAAACTTCAGATTAATATAAACAGATCACAGATGTAGTGTGAAATAATGAACGAACCACAATTGCATTACAAACCAAAAAGGCAAGCAACAAATACAAATTAGAGAACATAATGAATACAACAATTACATTGGGATAAACATAAATCACTAACAACCAAAACAGGATTACATAGGAATGTAATCATGAACAAGAAGTGATCATTTAAGAAATGCTGCCTTCCAGAAAACAAATTACAGGAAAAATTACATTATCAAGAATTTATATTTTTACACAATTCAAAAGTATAGCCTGAGGAAAGTATAAGTTGGTTAACTTGCTCTCCCTGAGGAAAAAAAAAAGGTGGCTAAAAAGATTTCTTGACACTATTTCAACTATGACCAAATTCCTTTCGGGACAAATTTGAGAAAAGAAAAAAGAAAAATCACCTCAATCACATTCGTAATCGAGCATTAGACTTCCTTCTATACTTGCACAACTTCGCAAACACAGTTCATTTCGTTTTAGATTATTTATTCACACCATTCACAAGATTGAAACCCTACATTTCAAATTGAAATTCAAGACACAGCTGGAAAACAAGGACACATTCTTTACCCATCTCCCTTATGTTCAGTCATTTAAAAATCGAAAATCATGTCAACAAAATTTAAGCTTCTTCTATCCATCCCACAAATTTTACTCTCATTTTCCACAGGGATCAAGCAGTTCTTCAATTCACAATCCCCAATTTTCAATATCTCACAACCCTAAAACTAATACACAGTAATAGAACCGTCAAATATTTATAGTAAGAAGAATAAAGTATGAATTTTCTAAACATCAGAAATGTTAAAAAAAATAATAAAACTAAGAACTTAAAATCCAAACTAACACTAGCAATAAAAAAAAACTACACATCGTATGTAAGAGAATCAGTTACCTGAGGGAACTAGATTGATTTGCGTTGGGAGATTCGCTTAAATTTGAAGCTTCAGTATTTGGTTGTGTCAAAACCCTAGGGCCGAGAAGCGGAAAGAAGGAAATGACAAGGAATATATATAATTGGGAGAGATATTTGTTACGAGTCGATCTTTATTAGTATTATCTTTTCTTATTTCCTAATCGGATAAAGTTGGGTGGAATTTAACTAAAAAATGGCATATATTTAACTAAGAAATGATTTATAAATAAAATATTGTACCGGGGTAATGTTTATTTAACAATTTAGGATGCCAAACTTCTGTAAAAATGTTTTCTGAAAAAATTACTTTAAATCACTTCATTTAATTTAAAATTAAAAGATTCTACTAATCAAATGGAGCACTTTCAAAAAATTATGTAAATATTGTCGCAAGTTCTTAATTTCAGAAACAGCTTTTGACTCTTCAAAGATCTTGCCAAACATGCTCTTAGGACTTATTTGACATGACTTTTAAAAAGTCAAAATAAGTTTTTGAGATTCAAAAGTTTCTTTTGGACTCATTTGACTAATTTTATAAAAGTGATTTTGATAGTTAGAAGTTTCCTCTAAAAGCGCTTCTGAAATAAAAAATAAAAGTGTTTTTAAAAATTAGTTTTTAAATTAAAAATTAAAGTAACTTTCTCCAAAAACTCTTCCACGTGAATTAAAAGTTAAATTAAAAGTCATGTCAAATGAGACCTTAGTAACTTCTACGTATCAGAAAACTAAAGAGTTATAAAATAAAACGAAACAGAGACCTTATTATTTGGAAAAATCAATGTTTTAAATAGTGATTTTTAGAAGAATATGTGATTAAAAAGTAAGAAATTTTTTTTGTTTACGGGTAAAATATTATATTGTATGAATTGAAAATGAATATATAGAAAAAATAATTCAAATAATGATGGTCTAACAAGACTGAATGCTACTGTATTTGATTGGAGATATATTCCACTCAGATTGAGTCAGAGTTGGATTGAGCTAATGCATTTTCACATTCTTTTGATGGTAGACAATACCCAATCACCGAAATCATGTTATAGGGACATCACAAGTCGACCCAACATCACACCGTCCTTTTCCATTTTTCTTTCACACTTAGATTGGGCTAGCTCAACACTTTGATCTCCAACCAACTTGCATTTGATATTTGAGTTTCCAAATTTTAATTTTATAATATTTAACTTCCCCACTCACTGAGGGCAAAATTCAATTAAGTAATCACGATTTTTCATTGAAAATTGTAGACCCAATTATCAAAAAGATTGACTTATTGCAATACCAATTGCAAAATTAGTTCACTCACCTAAAACTTCGCTCCAAAGTAGAGTAACTAAACGTGTCTCTTACTGAGAGTCAAAAATGATTTACAAGATAACGAACATTTTATAAAGGAAAAAAACCAAACAGTAATGTTATTCAATAGTGAAGACAACCGATAATCATCATACGCAAGGCATTTTGTTTTTTGATGGAGACAAGCCATGGAGAAGGGAAATCAAACATACAATATTTGATAGATGAAAATCTGAAGAATTGTAATTCCTACTGTCATTGACGTATACGTTTCACAGTACCGCATAAAAGAATATATAAAACTATAGTGAATTAAACTACAAGGCGTAGCTTCAAATAGTCTACAACGTGTTCAAAAGACAAAAATTAATTGCGCTACAAAATGACACCACGCGATTACTGGATCGCCTTTTTTCCCGAAACAACTAGAATACCTGGCAAAAGAAAATGAATTTAAAGTTCATTACTGGAAAACAAGCAAAGAACACCCGTATGACAGTTTAAATAGATGGAAACGATAGGCAGGTCCAAAGACATTTATCTGAACTACAACTTATGTCAGACAAGTCTTATTATAAATAATACGATCATCCTTATCAAACGTGCCATAAGAGACACAAGTATAAGGCTAAAGATGAAAATGAAATGGTTCTGGGAATAAATTTGCAGAGAGAAGTGTTGTTTGATCATATATCCTCAACTTTATTTCAGTTGCACGCAAATAGATTTCTATCGCACGCAAAAAATTAAGATACATATTTTTGTTGGGTATGAATAAGAGAGGTGGCAAACAATATTTAAATTCATTTTCTTATCTTAATGCCCGCTGCCAAAATCAATAAACAAGCAAATTGTCAATTCACCAAAAAATTCAGAAATTATATGCATGTGAGATTTACTAGAACACATGTTACAAGAAAATCAAAATAGGAGGCATTTGAAATTCTACCAGATGGATTGGTAAAAAAAAATGCGGATCTCGTAACTTCAATTCCTCACCTTAAGGAGTCACAACCAGCAGGAACCAGCTGTCCTGATTGGACCTAGTGAAGTGGTGTAAGCACTGCAAACACAAGGCTCCGTCATTATTCTACTTGAAGTGTTAAATCAAAGCTGATGCATAATGGTCAAAATACAAAACAAATAACCTACAAGACACGAGAAGAAATAGAGGGCTTGATAAACTGTAAACTGAGTTCATTTTAAAACATCAAATCAAATTGAAGCACCAGATGATGATTGAGAAGACATAGGATCTGATAAAAAGAAATCTATGAGCCTTAGAAACGAAAAATTGAACCAAAAAGGACCAAGAAAAGATTTCTCCATTCTACTGCATATATAATCATATTCAGAATAAATTTTTCGATGAAAAGCATTCTATCAGATACCATTGTAACTTCAAAATGTCGCTTTAGTAATTTTATTTTTTTTACCCACCAAAGTTGATAGTAATAAATCGTGGTAGAATTATTAATTACTAACACAAATAAATAGTCAATGAAATTTTTAAAAAATATGGGTTTTAGATGAGGAAATACACTAAATGAAACAAAAATGTACATGGAATATAAGAAAGCGAATCAGCACAACAACTAAAAGAAATCCAATTAATCACCAGCAAAAAAACTAGAATTTCACACTGGCCCAACCAACCGCTTTTAGGCTGACGGTTTTCCTTCATTATTCGTACCCCACTCTTCATCAGCCTCGTTAGAGTTGACTAATATAGCACCATCTGTTGAGTCAGCATCCACCACAACAGCCTCTTCTTGGCCCTCATGCCCCTCTTCCCCTGCGTCATCTTGGCCCACCTCTTGTGCCTCTTCCTCTCCATTCTGCTCTGCAACCTGAAGATAAAAACAGAAACCAGCACTCAAAACCAACTTGAAGATTGAACAAGTGAACTACAAGTAATCTAAAACCACAGTTTGAAACATGAGGGCCCAAGTTACTTTTATAAGGAACAAACACACCACAACAAGGCATTAATTGCAGGTAAAAATTTGAAAATCTTACAACTTCTACTCAGTGAGAAATAAAAGATAAGAAGGGACACAAAAGCATCAGAAAGTGAATGCTATTTTTCTTTATTTTGTTTTCTAACAACATATATTATAAGAACAAATTCAAAACTCCATCAGGCAGGATACAGTAATCCTTTGAAAAGCATTCTGAGTGAGTTAATTAAGCTCCAAGCTTTCTTTCCATTGAATTAAAGTTCAATCAAGTAGTGCACACTAAATTCAATTATTTAATTGTATAACATATTGAGTTGTACCTCGTGATCAAAGATTCCATTTTCCAGTGGTTCTTCTTCGTGCATTTGCATGTTTCTGAAAGATTCTACAAGGCTTGTGGTTGATCTATCAATATGCTGTACATATTCGGCTGCTGGAGGATAATTACCCCTGCAATGTTGGTTAATGTTTAATGCATACTCTTCAAACATGTCCCATAACCTCAAAGATAAATAACTGAGATGACAGAAGACTCCAAAATGAAAGGAGACAAAATAAAATACAGCGGTGTTCCAGGATGATATAAAAGGCAAGGGATATGACACCGATAATTAAATGCTAGAGTATCAGTATAAAATACACAAGTAGCATTATGAAACAAGAAGAAGCAGGAAATAAAAGCCATAAATAAATCCATACAGTGCCTCAGCAACTTTTGATTCAACATCAAGTGCTATTTGCCAGTCCTCAAATAAATTCGGATATTCTTCAGGATCAGCGAGAGATTCTGCAGCTTTCTGATTAATCTGCAAAGCACATAATCCAGGTGAATAGAACAGAAAGTTTGCTGTATAATATCAAACAAGTTTACATCTCACAATTCACTTCTATGAAATAGAAAATGTAACCTTTTGAGCAGGACATATAATACTTTTCCCACAGATATGCCTTACCTTCATTTTGACATATAAACCCACCCCCACTAATCAGGGAAATTTATGTTAGTTGTGACTATCCTTAAAACTAAAGGAGGGTAAACACATTTTAACACAAGTAACTATAACAAACTACAATGAATACAAGAAGATATAACGTATGCAACCCTTCTTCATCTGTTGGTCAACATATATGGAGTTGCTAATAACACGAATACATGATATTAGATTTAGAAAATAGTTTAACATATTTAGAAGTTCAACGAATTGATTTAGGAGAAATTTTGCAAACACAAATTTTCAGTAAGACTTTGATAAATCATATATACTTTTATCTAAATGAAAGCTTGAAATATCAACTTTCAATGAAAAAAAATAGAGAATTGAAGGGTCATGAATCAGTATATCAGATGTCAATATTTGCAGTAAGGTTCTTAAATGTGCCTTATCCATTATTCAGTTGCACGTGTTTTGATAATAGAGAATAATGCATCACTGCACAGAATCTCAAGCACAAGCACATGATCATAATTGAACTGTAACCTTATTGAGGTCCTTTCTCCAGAGAGCCACAATTTCTGACACTTTACTAGGAAGATAAGAACGAGCCATCAATGCAGCTTCAGGTATCCGATTGCTGTACAGAAATTGTGATTTAGAAATCATCGTAGTTAAAGAGGTACACCAGACAGATAAAGTGACATCAAGAATTACCTATCAACCAACAGCTGAAGGCAATCCTCCAATTTACCCAACATAAATAGACAGAGGAATGCAACATTGTTCTTCCCATGCTCTTTGGCAAGAGACGAAAGTTGAGTTATTCCTTCAGCATCTCCCAGAGAAGAATAGAGTAGCAGTAAACCGCTCAAGTCATTTGCTTGCTTTAAACATTCCTCGGCCATCTCTAACTGCAATATGACAGCATACAATAAAGAGAATTCAAGAATGGAAGAATGATGTAAGCTTTTCGTCAAATTCAAGTAAAAAAAGGAAAGAAAATTGAAGTTCTAGCTCCTCATGCAGGTTACCTGCAATCATTTGTGCATCCAAGAATTTCACTTTAAGACAATAAAAGGTTGAGGTTGTTTTGTCAGAAAAAATTTGTTTTCAGGACCACCAGAAAAAAATACATTTGTTTGAGCACTAACAATTGTTTCAAGCTGGAGTTCACACACCACACCAATCACAAATTTGTTTTTTGAAGTAGCAGCAAACAATATGCATTTCAGCTAACACGACATACAAACAAATAGAGGATAAGACAATACCATTCCCGTGGACATAGCTAATTCACCCAATTGCTTCCATTTAGACTCGCTTTGTGCTACTGAGGCAATTTCCTGTAGACAAGTATAGCAAAATGCTCCACTTATAAGCAGCACATGTTATGCCAAAGCACGAAACTGAACACAGAAAGAGAACCAAAATTCTGATTCCTCTCCAGCCTGATAAAACAAATAAAAAATGCCCCGGGAAATGTTTGCTTCTAATCACATCCCAATCTATAAGTAAGCAGTGTTTACCTTCGCTATCTCTAGTTTACCCAGTTGTATGGCTAGCTCAAATCTGTAATCAGGTTCTGTAGCAACTTCTAATGCTTCTTCTATCATTCCCCGTGATTCCAAGAAACGAGCCACACTGACAACATAATCAACTCAATGTTTACATTCAAGCAAAATAATTTATAGAAATTGTCTTCAAATTAGACAAGAAAATGATAAAAAGAGAAAAGATGTGAGAAAAAAAATTTCCAAGCATTTTTTGTATTGGATCCCCTTTAAATTTACGATTAATTTCTTTTCTTTTCCCTTTTTGGGGACAGGTTGCAATACTAATCAGACAGAAATGCAGGCAGGCACGAACACTGGAACTACAGGCCAATAATTTGGTTTAACAAGAACACAGTAAGTCTAACTAGACTTCATCAAAGAAATATACATGTGCATATACATTAACAATGTCCTTGTTTCTTAATTAAAAAAAAAAAACCTTCTGTTCATTGCATAGCTCAGACAGCAAGCAAATAGGACCATTCACGATGTTATCTACTTAAACAATTAATAAGATGCTAATTAAAATTTGCAATATCTGAAGCAAAACATATGCATTAATTACAGTCATTAAGAAACTTTCTTCCTACAAGTTATAAATGGGTCTAAGATATAACAAACCTATTCTTATGCTCCTTTGGAATTGATGGTAAGACCTCATTTGCCCTTTCAAGATCACCACGCATCACAAGAGTCTTGTACTCAATCAAGCTCAGCAGCAAAGTATATCCCACAACGCTGAAATGAAAAGGATCGAGGAAACTCATAATCAGTGGTAAACATAATATATTCCCCTTCCAAATTGAAAGATCTGATCAATTCAATCACTGATCCTAAGCTTCCAAGAACCTCACTCACTTGAATTCTTTGTCAATGAGATATACCCGACTCTGATTAGCAAGATATCCAAGCATATACATAGGCCGATCAAAATGGAACATTGTTGTTACCTAGATATCACATGAAAATACATATCTTTCTGATCCTGTCAATGATAAAATTGGAGAATGTGATTATATACATTAAAGACACATAGAAAACCATACCTCACCCCCTACGCAGTAATTAAGCTTCCAGGAAGAGTTGTTGTAAATGAAGCAATCCCCAACCCAAATTCCAGTCTTGACTCGTTCATTTATTTCATAAAGGAGCTCAAAAGCATCTTCCACACCTTGTTCATCTACTGACCTCCCACTATCCATATGAGAAGAAACTACATCTCGCTGCAGTTTGGAAAAGTCAAATATAATCCAAGCCATAATGATACAAGGATTATATAGTTATTTATGGACATATTCATGTGAAACTAAGATGAATGAAATCCTTACATTATACTTTAGTACATAGAATGATGTATCGCTGGCAATAGTAACCAAATCACCGCTATCAGCCCAATAAAGATTCTGAAAATTGAGGAAAGACAGAAAAAATACTGATTGATTGCCTATATGGCTATAATAGCAACACTTGTGTATAATAGCTAAAGCCATAAAATTCTTACTTTAACATTAACATCAATCCGACGAATCAACCTGCATTCAGCCCAATCATAAAAACAAATAAAATCATTTGAGCATATTGACAATAAAGTTCCCCCATATATGCGCTCGGCAGAAAATGTAGGCCGGATACTTTTCTTCTCCTGAAAGAAATAGTCATTGTTACCACTTATCCCAGTTGGTAAATGAGAAAAAAGGTTTCAACACCTTTGTTTTCACTAAAATTACGAGGAAAACAGTACCACTAGATTCACTTTTAGAAAATTAAAGGAACAAAAACGAACAATTTAATACAAGTTATGCGGAACAAACATATTCTTTACTGAAAAAGTAATAATTGAGTTTGAATATCGCAGAGCAAGCTTTTGCAATACTAGTAAAATATATTGCAGAGGTCAGCACCAAACAAAATGATCTATAATAAAAATCAAAGAAAAGGAGGGACAGAAAAAGAGAGAGCGCATGAACATGTCTTTAGCAAAGATCATTACTTAAATTGCACAACCAGTGCAGCGAAGAATAAAGAAAAGTAAGAGGGCACTTATAAACCTGAAAATTTTTACTGAAGATCTTAATCCTTGATGTACTTTCTCGAATAGCATATTCCCCATCAGATGACCAAACGAATTCCAATGCTGAACCAAAAGACCTATTTCTCCATGCCAAGGCTGTATATATAATATGTTCGCCATCTCCACACACAACCACAAACCTACCATTGGGGTTGTGCTTCAAGCTCTGTGAAAGAAACAGAAAACAAAGTCAATATGATGCCAACATAGATTAATATATAAGCACTACAGCTGCAGCTGAATGTAATCTTTATAATAATGATGTCACCAAGATGATTTAAAGCAACGATTATTTTTCCCAAATATCATGTTAACTATAGCTTTCTCTAACAATGAAAAATGTATCAGGCGTCACAGAGGATGAACTATAGCTTATATATATGGTAACTGAAGGACTGAAGGACAAATTATGGACGTCACAGGAAGTTGCAAATCATCCAGTTTTTCTGATAGCTCCTGAATGACTGGACATGGAAGTAAGATGACTCAGGGTGACAGGTGACTCTTCAGAAGGTCCATCCAGTTGGAATCTCTCATCAATCTCATTTGAAGTAATTAACGCTCTGACGCAGATTACTAATCAGTGTTGAAGAGAAATTTTTCATGCAAGTACAAGCAATCTTCATAAACATGGAAAACTTGTCGTTAATTATTAATCATGGAAACATAAAGGGAATAAAAATCTTGCACAATTAATTTTCTCTAGATAATAAGTATTATAAACTATATCACATGCTCCACTTGGTATCTAATAGTAACTGCATCTATGAAGTAGTCATGTTCACAAATCTAACAAATAAAGCCGTTCAATTAAGAACACTAGGATAAAAAATTGCTTCAAAAAAAATTACACAGTAACAAAGATCTACATACGACAGCCTAGGTTGTTAATGAAAAAAATTCTTGATTAATAGAATACACAAAAAACTCACTTGTGGATAAAGATCACAAGTGCCCAATTCTTTAACAGCCAAAGGCAGTCTCTCTCCATCAGCAGCCTGAGAGAAAAAGTAATACACTAATAAACATTTCCAACAGATCAGCACTTGATGCTATTCATAAACTTAGTTAAGCAAAGCAGGAAGAATATCAAATCCACACCTCATAATCTGCTCCAACGCTCTTAATATTAACAGTCTGAATTTCATTATGCTTAGCCCATATGATTTTTCCACCATTATCCATACTGGCAACAGGTACCTCTCGACCGATTTTAACCATGATGGTTCCTTCATCATAACCAATTACAACCCTGTAAGGTAAATGTAACACATTGAATTCAGTTGCCTGATAAAACAGAATCCTAGACAAGGCAAGCTAACGTCAAATTTTTCTTTTGAGATCTCTATGTTTTCTAGTATTGTCAACCTCTATCCAGCAAGATCTTATACATTTACAGCTAAACTTTCTCTAACCAGTAAACAACCTCACTAACATTGAGATATGAAATTGACAAGATTTCGTTTGCCAGTCTTTTCTGCACCATTAAAACATGAAATCTAAAAAAGCAACAACTGCCACCCGAAAACCCAAACTTAGAACACATTATAGATATTATAGATTGGTCACAAACACCAAACAAATGAACAGAACATTAACTTACCGTCTTGAGCCTTTTATGCAACCAATAGCCCAAACTCTTTCAAGACCATAATTCAACGTGTTTTCAAGTCTGCAAGATAATGCAACTAAATGAGAGTCTTATTAACAGATGACAAGTAGAAACTAACTACCACTGTAGGTAAGATAATAAAAATAAGAAATTAGATAAAAGAGAAGAAAATAATTTAAGAAATATGATAGTAAAGATAAATGTAGATACTGCATATTGTCAAATCATGACATCTTACACAAAATGTTGAGAAGTATGGAAGGGAAAATGAACTGGGTAATGGTAAATGTGAAACTACTTCTAATTATTCTTAAGGAAAAAATTATAATAAAGTGCCATGCAGGGAAAGGCAAGTTTTCTCAGGCACTTTTTGTAAGATAAAACAATCACATCAAGGTCACTATAACCAAGGTAGTGAACACTCATGTAACAGACATTACCTATAAGTGGTTGCATGCCAGATGCGAACTGTACCATCCTCAGAACCTGTAATTATGATGGGAAGTTCTGGATGGAAACATACAGCAGAAACATTGTGTGTATGACCTTCTAGTGTCTGGACACAACTTTTTGTTTGATAATCCCACACCTTTTAAAAGGAGTTAGAAATTGCCTTAAAATTTAATTAATAAAAACTTGATCAAGAGGACAAGGGGAGGGGGGACAATACACAAACCTTAGCAGTTTGATCATCAGAACCAGTAATTAAGTATGGTTTATCGCCACCTGTGAAATAATCTACACAATTTACCCCTTTCAAATGGGCATCCAATGTGAAGTTTGGGTCAGGGGAGCCAAGATTCCATATCTACAAAAGCAAACCATAGAGATACACATCCAATAGATAGATAGAACAATAAACTAAGCCTTATGCCAAATACATGGTCAACTACATAGAACAAAAAATATACAAATAAAATTATTAAAAATTTACGAATAAACCACACTTGTACCTTAATTGTGCGATCTAGAGATGCACTAGCAAATGTGTTGGTGTCTTTCGGATTAAAAGTCACTTGCATTACGTAATGGGAATGACCTTCGAATATTTGAGTGCATGCCCACCCCTTTTCCCAGTCCCACAGCTTTATAAGCATGTCATCAGATGATGACAGAACATATGGAAGATTAGGATGAACTGCCACACACCTAATATAATCCGTATGGGCTTCAAACACAGTGACCTTATCCATTGTATTGTAATTGTATACACGAATAAACATGTCATCAGCACCAGCAACAACCCACTGCTTACGAGCTATGAACTTGGCCGATCTCACTGCAAGAGGATAATGTCACCATTTGAATCAAGCGTATTTCACGTCAAAATGAGAAATGCTAGTGAAATATTAATTACAATGCATACAATAAAATAAATTTTAATCATGAACCTGGTAGTTCAGTGACTTCAAAAGATGTAACCGCTGTCTGCAGCAAGAGAAATGAAATCTGGATTAGCATATGGGAACTGCAAAATCAACAGGACAGCAGTTGATTGTGTAACATACAACTGTTACAGCTCAATTATCGGAACATGCTATATATTATATTCATGTAGATGAAGTCATTCATACATATACTAAAAGCTGTAGGTGTTTCCCGTCCAAACTGGGAAACATGTAATGTATAAACTAATCATATTTTCTTCTAACAGCCACATGTCAAGGGGATCAACCTAACAGAATCTTCAAATTGCTTTCGGATTTTATAAATTTTCCTTGGGGCAAAAAGATATTACATTAAACCACAATGCATAAAAGATATCTTAAAATACCATAAGTCAGTTTACAATCTCTCAAGATATGAATCAGCCACATTATTTCACTAGAAGAATAATTACACTGGACATTTTAAAATATTTACTGCTTATTAGATGACAAAATTACATGGCGACATCCGTGGAAGATTCATCAATTAAATATGCCTCAACAATTATAATACAGTCCATTATAAATAACTATTCATCAGATGCAGACTCCATACCTGGGTCTGGTAGTTCCATATGTCAACAGTTCCTGAATACAAACTTGCCAATATCCTGTGAAATCAAATGAAGCATCTCATGACTACAAAAATTTTCAGATTTAGACTCCAAAAAGTACACAAAAAACATCATTTCTCTCATATTTAAGCAAACCGGCCCCCGCATAATGTGGAAAAAAGGAAAAACATAATCAGACGAGTGGTTTTACTACTTGAACTGAAAAATATGTGCATGTAGACCTTGCTCAGATGAAATGTGTCAAATTATATATTAATGCTGATGATAAAAACCAATTAAACTCAAAGGGCATCAAATTTGAAGATTTTTTTGCCTAACACTGAGCCATTGTAAAATGCAAGAAAAATGGGGGAAGAAATAACACAACTACATTAACAAAAAAAAAAAAAATGGTTTTTCTTATAACTACTATTAATACAATGTGGCGCAATATTAAGTACATAATTTCGCGGATAGAAAACAGGGAAAACATTGAATATCAAACTAAAAGATGAGGAACTTCTGACAAATTGATGAAGAAAAAAATAATCACCATGGCTCCGTCGGATGTAGATCAACAGATTTTACTCTTTCTGATCTTTTAGCAAGTTTCCTCTGATCCAATAATTCAAAATCAGCATTCAATTATTCATAGTCTCAAACTGAAAATCAAAATCAGAAATTCACAACAATCCAAATTTTAATAACTTCAGTACCTTGATTTCCAATCTGAGCGGCTGCAGGCACCCATCGCGCCATTAAAAAGAAACATAAGACAAATCAATCAAGTATGTAAATCAGAAGTAGCACAAAACAATCTCAAATTTGCACCAAATTACAAATCTAAATCGGAATTTACAAAGTACAGCAATTGATTCCTATTTTCAAGGAAATTGAGGACAAAATTATCAACCATGATCGATGTAAAAATTCGAATCAGATTTCAACCAGATCGTGAAAGTAACGAAACGCAAAATCAATCACAAAAATGATAGAATAAAAAACCTCACCATTTTCTCCTTGTGTTTTGTATAAATTCACTAGGATTTATGATTTAGAACCCTAGAGATCCAAATGCTAAACTCAGTCACCAAATGAGAGAGAGAGAGAGAGAGTAATTATGTACGTGTACAAATATGGAGCTACGTCGGGTTGGAAAAGGATCTCCGTTTTTAGTTCCCCACAAAATTAAATTAAGGGCGTGTTTGCCTAATCAAAAAATTAGCTTTATTCTTAAGTTTTATTAATAAAAATAGTTATTTAAATTTTCTTCTTTTATTTGTAAGAATGAGTTATATAATTTCGTGTTTATTGTCCCTTTCTGTGCAACTATGTACAACTCTTTCGTAAAATACTTCGAGCAATACTGATTTACAATTTTTTTTCAAGTACCACTAATGTATATGATCATGATATCTCATCAAATTGAAATCTTTTGCAAGTGCAAGTGCAAGTGCAAGTTGTTCGTGTTTACGAAATATATTGTAGTTTCTCCGTTGATTTAGAATATTTATTCAATTGATGATGGAAACACTTGTTAGTAAAGACAAAAAACAAATAAAATAACATGCAACCTTTTAGAAAAATCAATAACATAAAAGTACAAGTTCTCATCGAATCATCCCCTTGCCCTTTCACAATTATTGCATTGTCGAGTTTTGTAATATATGGTAAGTAAAAACATTCATCCCAAGATTTTAATTGTTTCTCAGTACATTCTCAGAAGCGGAAGCGGGAACAAAGAAAATAGTTTATCTAGAGAAATTGCTAGTCATTTGCAGGTTTGTTCCATGTTATATTTGAGTCTTAGTGCAAACTCTGTACCATTTTTCTCATTTAAGATTTGATAACTAATTTGTAGGTATGGTCAGTGAGAAAGGGAAAATGAGTAATTCTGATTTTGTTTTTCATTCTAATATCAAATGTGTTTTTGTTTCTTTTAAAGTCGATATGTGATTTGAAATGTTAATGTGAACTTCAATTCTATTTATGGCACCGACATGAACTCAATAAATGAATATAATGTATTATATGATGATACCAACTTGTACAGAAACTCTAGTGCGTACGCCTGATTGATCGTGCCAAATAATGGAAGCCTGATGAGCATGGCCCAAGGGCGGAGCCGAGGAGACCAACATTATTTTATTTTATTTTGTACTAAGCTAGTACATGAAGAAAAAATGCCATAACAATTTAAATGGACTTAGGACGGTACTGGACTAAAGCCCAGGCACATGCCCATGGAATGGCCCATTCAAAGATTCTAGGAATAAATTTAGCATCATTCCACCGTCAACATCCGCAAGTCATATCCAACAGATCATAACTTCAGATCTGAAACTTCTATAGATGTTTGTTTGCATTTCCTTGTTAGAAACTCCTCCATTTAAATAGGCCGGTAAATAAAAAGATTTTAATTCCATCCTCATCCCGCCTTTAAAATATTCTCGATTGAGCGGCAGACTTTAATACATGATGACCCTCAAATTTTTTAAATGAAATAAGAAATTTAATACATGATTAACCTCAAATTTCAATATTTTTTCTTCATTGAACTATTTGTGTCTTAATGTCTTTGATGGTAGATTATTTTGAATGTGCGACCCGGGAAAAGAAAATATATGTGCTGGTCGTACCAAATAAAAAATAGTTTATTCTTCGAAAACAATATAAAAAGTAATTTAATTTTTAAATGAAAGGATCGCTAATGCAAAGAAAGTACGAAAATCACACCGAGCATTACATCACCAATGGTCAACTGCAAACAAGCTAATGGACTAAAAGTGCATAAAATCGATAAAAAATAAAAATTGAGTAATTTTATATCCAGTTGTATCAGTGCATTTTGCCTTTATCATTAACCCATCAGAAATTAATCAATTAATTGCTCTCACATATATCAATTATCTCTTTTAAAAAAATTCCATCCATATAGACCTCAACAGTTAAATTTCCAAACATTGATTCGGTGCCTTACATGTGTCACAAAAATATTTTTCGTTTAAAATATCGCAAGTGCACGTTTTGTTAACAAATAATAAAATGAATTTTGAATCTAAATATCGTTCCCACATAGATTGTACTAATTCAAATTCGAATAACTTAGCATTAAACGAAAAAAATTGAAATTGGTGATTTTTCCTATAAATTAAATAATCTACTTATAAATGCAAGACCTGACTTAACTAAAATAAATGAAAGATTATAATTAAATGCAAGTTTTATATAAAAAAAAATGATGATGAAAATCGTACTAGGATCTCGAATCCCCTTATATCAATATAGCTCCGAAACTTTTAAATTTGAAAACACGATTCATTTATGAAGATCAATATTCCCGATTTGTTTGACAATCTCTCTCGAATAGAATTAAACAAATTTTTACGTGTGATCCGACTATATTTTTATAACGAATGCGAACATATAAAAATGTATTAAAGATTTATGGATAATTAAATATTACGTTAAGGACAATAGTATATTTATACCCCCTATCGGATTTTAGGACAATTGAGACTATATAACTTATTTTTCATGTAAAACAAGCCATAATATTCATACAATTAGTGATCAAGTAATTGTAGAAAAAATAAATTCATGTCAATCATTCAAAAATTGAAAACGTGCTTTGAATGTCAAAATTAAATAAGATTCAAAAATCAAAGTTTCATTATACAAGATTTATCGTAATCCTATCACAAAAATTATTGA
>CAIGRL010298617.1:0-10689 GCA_903798325.1 Fraxinus xanthoxyloides
TATTAATTCAAACAACTACTGATAATTGGAATTCAATAATTGATTCAATGTCATCCAATAGTAGTAACAAAATAATCAATCTAGGGTCTCATTTTAAATGTAATAATTCAAACCACTACTGATAATTGGATTACATTAATTGATTCACCTACGACCCGTGCTTTCGTTTTCTCACGTGGCACATAGGCAGTGGTTGCTTGCAACTTCTTTTATTATGTCCCGTCCTTCCATAACGTCCACACATGGTTGGATTTATGGTCTCGAGCCGTGTACGTCTCCTAGAATTCTTTTGTCGCCCAGCAGGTCTCTTTGAATTGGGTGGAAGGATGTGATCATGATTTACACTAGTCACTTTACTCCAGTGTTTGCGACTACCCAATGGAACAATGTCACATGCGTAGGTGTCAACGTAGGCTACCTTTGTGTTATATTGCGAACAATACTTGTATGGTGGCTCTACCATGTCACCTATTACTGCCAATGCATGTTGACACGGAATACCATCCACCTCGAAACGTTTACAAGTACACGTCATGCTCGTTAAGTCTACAATGTGCTTTGTTCCATCATACATTACTTCATACAATAATTCATTTGATGGGGAAACCTACAACAGGTAGAGACATGCTATTTATTGATTTATAGAATATTATAATCAATCGGTAAGTTTAGATAATTTCCTCATTTACCTTTAGATCCGTGGCCCGTTTAGCATTCGACCTTAGAAGATTTTCTTGCTTGCCAGCTAGCCGCGTGACGCACGCAATATTTCAATTCTTATAAAACCATCCTTGCAACATATGCCTTAGCGACTCAAATAGGTAATCCACTTGACAGGCCATAAATGGTTTAATCACCGAATTCACAGACTCTACTATGTTTGATGTCATTGCTGCGAAGCGATTATTGGACATATGACATCTAGACCCCCTATGGAAACCAATGTCCTCCTACATTACACACGAACATTAAACAAAAAATTGTGATTTTTAACACTTCCAGTTATGGGGAAAAAGTGTAAATCAACGTAGACATTACACCATAAAGTGAGCAAAAATATACTCACCAAATCTTTTCGGATGCCCTTATTAATTTTGTCAAGCTGCCTCATGTGGTAATCGAACTCATATTTTGTGTATGCCCTGGCAGCTGCATTAAATGGCTTCGTAATGCTCTTACTTGCATAACCATATGACGTTCATAAGTTCTGTAGCAAATGGTGAGCACAGATTCCATGCATTACCCCCTAGTATATTGATTGTATAGCGTATTCGATGCTCGGATGACGATCTGAAACAAAACACATTTCATTACGCTGACCAAATGCTTCCTTGAATCTACGCAAGAACCAACTCCATGAATAGTTGTTCTCCGAATCACAGATGCCAAAAGCAAGGACGAATATTCCATTGTTCACGTCCTGTGTGCATGCGGTAAATAAACTACCACGGTAATGCCCCGTAAGGAACGTTGCATCAACAACTACAACAGGCTTGCAATACTTCTATCCTTGTATGGATGCTGCCAAGGCCATAAAAGCGTTTTTGAATTGTCCATGCGTGTCGACTTCTATGCCCGCTATAGAACTAGGATTCTTGTCTTTAAGCTTGCTCATGAAAAGAGGAAGTCTTTCATATGACTAGTCAGGATCTCCTATAATGGCTTCGAGTGCATGTTCTCGGGCTCTCCAAGCTTTTCCATACTTCATTGTCACCCCGTTCATCTTAGCCATGTCGTTCATTATGTCCACTGAAGTGTATATAGTACGTGCGGATATGTACTTGTGCTTAACAAATTCACCTATCAATGCACTGTTTGCCTGTCGATGATCCCGTATAATGTTATCCAACGAGCAAGTATGAATATTCCTTATATAGCGTATCTTGAACATATCTGTATCACCAATCTTTGAAGCTCTTAATTTCCAATCACAGTTACCCGTAAGACACTTAAGCACATACTCCTTATTGTCTGATTTGTAGACCTTGTACTGGAAGGTTATCTCTAGTGTATCTTGAACAGTTATCTCTAGTGCTGATACCTCAATACTTGATATGAAATCATGTGTAACTGGTTTTAATTTTGACAAAGCATCCTCCGAAAATCATGAAGCATACATGTTATCCAACTAAACCAAACTTTTTTCGCCACAATTCGGTGCGACGACGGATGTTGCTGACTGTAAGAGTTTAGTTAGGTTGACACGTAATGCATAGGCTGTGATACGTGGATCCTTCCGCTTAAGCTCCAAGTAAAAAGGCAATGAATTGTCGTTCGATAATCGGATTGGTGACATGTCAACATCTGCAGTGTACTCAATATTGACACAAAAACGGCTCGTATCAAGTTTCAGATGGTTTACAATCATTTGGACAAGATGTACGTAAGTGCAAGGAAAATGGACTAGGAGACCGAAGGTATCTGTCCCATAAACTACAAACACATTTACCGAATCCATCTTGTAGACATAGAATAGAGATGGTTGTTAACTTCATATTGGGCGCTCAATGTAACTTATGGGTTGTATCATTTAATTCTCCTAGAGAGAAATGAAGTGCTCCACAACGTTGCTATGCTTTTTTCATGTTGGTTGGCTTTGTATACGGTAGACTATTGTACCCCGTATTTTCTATCATCACCTACTTAAGACAATATGACTAATCCTCTGTTTGGACTCAATTAAAATTTTAATACATTTTTTTCTCTGTTTTTTTTTCAAGTATACATTCTCCAATAAAATAATATTACTTGTAATTGTAAAACTTAATTTCCATCTTTTTTTCATCCTATATTCTTAAAAAAATATATATTTAAAAATACATTTTTTTTTCCCAAAATTTGATTTTAATGAAGCCCGAACAAGGGCTAAATTTCTTCATGCTCCAAAAAAAATATTCAATCATATTAAATGTACATCATTTTTTACATTATACCACGTAACAATATATCATTGGACAATTTAAATTTTTGATAACTTTTTCACTTGCCAAACACTTATTATGTCAACTAAAGAGTGTACAGGTGACATTTTTCAAAAATATTTTCTGTCATTAACATATCAAAATTTTTAACTTAGTCATGGTCCCAGTTCCATTATACTGTATTCTTGACTCGAAGCTGTGGTCAAGTAGACATATAATATTTTGACTCAAGAAACCTCTCAACCAGAAACGTAGAACATAGAACAGGTCACCAAAAAATATTAATAAATATCACTGGGAAATATCTGTATCATTATCAAAACCATTAGAACAAGTAATTTCTGATCATAATTAGTTTCTTACCTTGTAATACAAACTAACCAAGTAACCCAAAAAAAAAAATTACTGAAAGCAACTCCTATGTGTAATTTAGCCCATGTTTGATATTTTAACATAAATTCATATGTTTTATGTAATCCACAACTTTTTAACCACATATTTCATCAACTTCTATAAATTTTACTAAAAAACTTATTTTAATCCACCGCCAAAGAAGGGCTTAATTCCCTTCCATACGGACTAAACCTATTAGCAAGAAAGAAAATAGTAACATTTGTTGTGCAATACCATATTGTTCTATAGCCCCATAAAAGAGAAGAAAATCAAAGGATCGAATAAATCTATCATACCGTTGAACTAAAGCAAGTATGTCTACATATATCGAATTTACCGTCAAAGGTATTTAGTGTAGATGGTGGATTTTTTATGTTCACATTTTGATGTAAGTCAATAAAAGATTTATTAAAGCAATGTTTGATCCGTCCTATGCAACTTTGACAATTTGAATTTTTGTTTTTTTTGTTTTTTTTTTAATAACATTCCGTACTTATTATTATTACTTTTTGATTTACAAGATAATATATAATACACATGATAAAGTTAACGTAAACGTGGTGATGACGAAATAAGTGATGGAATGGTTGAGTAAGATTAAAATAACATGGTCCAATCAAATTTTATAGGAAAATAAGGACAAATATTTTAGGCATTCTTACATTTGTAGCTTGGTCTTCACTTCGTGGAATCTATTAACATTACGACAGGCATTGCAGTTCATATGTAACTTTCATAAACCAATGGTGGGACCTTGACTATCACACAATCCACCATATTATAATTTCAAGAAAAAGAGGTAGAAAATGTTGGATGTTCAATCTCCTCCGAAATTTTTTTATTTTTTAAAAGAGAACGCTATAATGCATTTAAATATTATTTTTAACATGTAAAATGTCTTGTGTGTTGACACATACAATTTTTTTTTTTAAAAAATGATTGAAGATTAACTTAGAATAATTCACCTTAAACATTTAGAGACCGAAGAAATTGGTCGTTTAAGTATGGGCTAAAACAATGTTAGTAATAAACTTATGGCGAGTCATACACCTTGATTTTGTTTCAAAGCAATTATGGAAAAAGCTGATATATTGTCGACATGGAAGTCTTCCACGTTACACATTCCATTAGAAAAACTAACGGAATTTTACTAAAATATTTAGCGAAGTTGTAATTATTTTGAAACCAAAAAAACTCTGTGACTAAAATGATACTTTGCTGTAAATTGAAGGACTAGTTGGGTTTTTCCCCAGTTAAATATAGTTTCGAAAACATTTTTTAACGTGGGTTGGTACTTCGTAGTATTTAAGGGTGGGTTGGGGACTTCAGAGTTTTAGCAAGTTTTATTGGAGACTTGTAATAGCGGTGCTAGTGATGGGCAGGCAACCTTGTTGTGACAAACTTGGGGTAAAAAAGGGGCCATGGACGGCGGAGGAAGACAAGAAACTCATTAGTTTTATACTCAGCAACGGCCCATGTTGTTGGCGGGCCGTGCCAAAGCTGGCGGGGCTGCGGAGGTGCGGCAAGAGCTGCCGGCTGCGGTGGACCAATTATCTCCGCCCTGATTTGAAGAGAGGCCTTCTTAATGAAGCTGAGGAGCAATTGGTTATTGATCTTCATGCCAGTCTTGGCAACAGGTATATCAAATGTACATGTATATTTGAATTATTCGAGCGTTGGTTAGGTCAGCTTTCATTCATTCTCCCGGTGCACTTGATGCACATAGCCTCTCACTCAGAACACTTTTTAAAGGTAAGAAGTCATTTTTGAAGGAAATACTATGTGTTTTCAGAGGTGTTATATGTTGTGTTTTAACATTACCTGTTGATCGGTGGCTTTGCTTGTTTTTCCCTTTTTCTTTTCTATGTTCGTCATGTGTGTTGTAAGCAAGAACCACCTCGATCAAAAGTTTTAGTTATTAATTAAATTTGATTTCCAATATGCATCATCATGTGACCAGATTCAATTCTTTATCAACATGACATGTGCAAAATTTTCATATATAGATGGGACAAAATTTGAATTCAAGATGTTTAATATATCCCTTGTTGAACTATTTCTTCTAAAAATTTATTTATGGCGTCACATTTATCTATTAAGTTTAGTCGTCGAAAAATATATAATAACATATTCAGTGCGTTGAATCTACATGAACAAATATGAAAATTGACAAATTTGATTTACGTGTCTTTTTTTTTAAATCATATTTAATCTTGTTCAATCAAGCGTCACAAATTCTTGCTCAGTAGAGTCAGGTATTACAAAAATATAAAAAACAAGATAAAAAAAATTTACTATACTATATCATTTCAAACACATGAATTTGGGCTCATTAAATTAACTTTGACAGAAAAATGTATTTTGAAATAGTGGTTTTTTCGAGAATGTGCAGTTATAAAAGAAGGAAAATTTTCGAATTTGCGTGTTATATTATTTTATTGAAGAATGAGTATTTGAAAAGAAAAAAGAAAAAAATGTATTAAAATTTTAGTGGAGCCGAATCAACGATGTGTGCTCAAAACATCTCAAAACATATAAATAATAATTGAGTTTGCTTGTAACAAAGTCAATGAAATAATGAGAAATGATGTTCGGTTGAGTGAGAAATAAGTGGATAGTATTTGTGGATCATTGAAATGTCAGTATATATAAATTGTTTATAAATATGAGTCAAATATATATACACACACACTTTATGATAGAAGATATTTCTTATAACAAGTATTGATTTCTTCTATATCACGTATCATTAACATGTTTTCGATTAAATAGGTGGTCGAAAATTGCCGCAAGATTACCTGGAAGAACAGACAATGAGATTAAAAATCATTGGAATACCCATATCAAGAAAAAGCTTCTGAACATGGGAATTGATCCTGTTACACACGAACCCCTTTGCAACAAAACTGAAACTTCATCTGCTAAAGATAATTTGGCTGATTTTGTTAAACATCTGCCCGTGTTACCAGAAACCAATGGGTCTGATGAGAACCCATGCTCGTCGAATGAAAAGTGTGATAGCAATATGTTTAAAAATGATCCCTTATTAAACAGCCTACTGGTAGATGATCCTGATATTCCTCAAGTAGATGTCCCTTGGGAATTCACGTCTGGTGTACAGATCTTCGACAGTGTTTCATGGGACGATAATATCTCGTCGCTGGTGGATTTTCAAGGTTTTGACTGTTTCGGCGACGTTGAAATGAATGCTGCCAACTTGTTAGAGCTGCGACGTGAACAGTGAAAATGTACACAGAGAAATATTTAAGACTTCACAATCTATTAGAACTTTTAGCGATGAAAACTTGTCTTGAAGATCATTTTTGGACAAAACAACTCAAAAGTGACTCCTTGCAATAAAAAAAAATCGTCGTTGAAAGTGAAACTTTTTTCAGTGACTTCATTGATGCACATGTTACAAACTATATCATGTGTGTAGCGAAATTAATTAAATTTGTTTATATATAATGTTGTAGTATATATATCCTTGGTGGGTTTAAAAGGTTTATCACCAACCAAATTACAGAGCAATACCATAATTATAAACTTCTGCAAAAAAAAAAAGTTTTATTTCTATGTAAATGATAGCGCATGAACAATGTTAATGTGAATATAAAACATTTTATGAAGTATATGTATTCATGTGAATAAAAAGAATGGAAAATTGTGGAGGAGTTAGCCTCGGGTAGAAAGTTGGTCCTAATTTTTGGATTCTATAGCAAATTCGTACATAGCCTTTAAAACATAGCATTTTAATCTCGACATTATACAAATAATCTTAATATATGGATTCATTTGCATATTAAAAAGCTAAGGTTTTAATTTTCGCATTGGCTTGTGCCAATTTTTGGTTTCCAAGCGAATTCATTTCCACCATAATCACAATAAGTTTTCGATATGGGCTTCTTGTTCTCAATTGTCTTCATGAGGTGATTCCAATATTGAGAAGTTGGCACGCGAACTTTTTAATTCTTTTGTCTCATGTTAGAGCTTGCTTCTTCCAACTCTTCATCAGGTACATCGGCGACTGGTTCCATAGTACCTACATTTTTTGAAGTTGAAGGGTCGCATGCTTGAGAAAACTCATATGTGAGAGTATCGAAACTACTGAGAAATTGTGTAAATCATCATCCGAGTTTATGATTGTTGGTCCAGAATCGAGTTTAACAACAACAAATACAAATCAGATAGTTTTGCAAAACAAAAATAATAGAAAACACAAAATTTTTCGCCCCTTTGGGGCCCGGATTTTCAACTAAATAGCATACTCACCCGTTGTGTATCTACCAAGTAGATTAGACTTGAATCCACTAAGAAAATCACAAAGTTCATGTTACACAATGTATGAAGAAATCTTCAATTTCTTCACAATTTTTCTCTCTAGCCTCTCATATACAAGTTTCACTCTTCTACAAATATGTATACACAATACACTCAAGAATATCACTCAAATATTATAGAAAGATCACAACAAAAGATCTCGATAACGAAAACCAAAGAGAAACGCTCGAGAGAAAACCAAAGAGGAGAAAACCCTAGAAACTGAATGACTTAACAATCGAAGAGTCCAGAAGCCAGAATAAGAAACAACCGTTTAGTTTCCTCCATCCAACAGTCCAAAAGCATGCCACGTGTAGAGACAAGATTACATCATTTAACAATAGTAAATCGGTTGGCCCAAATAACACGCACAAGCCCAAGTAATCAAATAAAATATGGCCAACAAAATTAGAGAAGTCCAACAGATTAGAATAGAGAGGCAGCACATATTCAATAATCTCCACATTGCCGATTTGTTCTGATCATTCTTTTTATGGATTCAAACTTAATCATTTGGTTTCATTTGCTCTACTATACCTGTAAAAGAAAAACAATTAGAATTGATAATCAACAGAAATTAAACTAATTAAAACTTAACACAAACATTACATTTAGTTAATATTCAACGGTTTTAAACAATTTCTAAATTGGTTTAAAAATAACACCTTAGTGTCAAAATCAGCAAGACTGTACTCAGTAGGAATCTTAATCAAACATTTATCATACATTTTTCTAACAAAATGAAATTTAATTTCAACATGCTTAATCCTATCATGAAAAATAGGATTCCTACTCAGATGAATGACACTCTGATTATCAGTATATATTTTGACCATTTCATTTATAAATCCAAATTCATTTAAAAGACATTTTAGCCACAAACCTTCTTTAACAACATCACAGACTACAATATATTCAGTTTTTATGGATTAAGAGCAACAATCTTTTGTAATTGAGATTTCCAACTGATACAACCATCACAAAGAGTAAACACATAAGAAGATGTTAATATTCTTTTATCTAAATCATCAACAAAATCAGAATCTGTATAGCCTTTTAAAATAATACCTTCATTGTACCTTTGAAACTTTAAACCCAAATTAGTTGAACCTTTTTAAGTATCTTATCATCCATTTAATAGCCAACCAATGTGTTTCACCAAGATTAGCCATGAATCTACTAAGAATGATTATTCAATGAGCTAGATCAGATCAAGTGCAGATCATAAAATACATAATAGAGCCAACAGCATTATCATAAGGTATTTTAGAATTCTATCATGTTCTTCATGAATTTTAGGAGATTGCTCACTAGAAAGTTTAAAATAGTTTGCAATAGGCAAGGTACAGATTTACACTCAGTCATGGCAAATTTTTCAAGAACTTTGTTCACATAAGAATTTTGATTCACATACAGAATGCAGTTTTTTCTATCTCTTTTAATATCTATCCCTAAAATTCTCTTAACTTGCCCTAGATATTTCATTTCAAATTCAATTTTAAGCTTTTCTTTAACAGAATCAATTTCAAATCTATTATTACAGGCAAGAAGCATATCATCAACATAAAGTAACAGATAAACATATTCAGGTCCACGTGAGCTTTTATAGAAAAACATGAATCTAAAATTACTTTTAGAGAAACCTAAATTTGAACATTAGAGAAACCTAAAAAAGCAGTTTTGATATCAAGTTGGTCTAATTCCCAATTAAAGTAAGCTATCAAAGCAAGAAGGATTCTAATGGATGTGTATTTTGCAACTAGTGAGAAAATCTCATTATATTCAATGCCCTCTCATTGTGTGAACTCTTTTGCCGCAAGTCTGGCCTTATACCTTTTCCCACAGATATTGGGTTTACCTTCTTTAATTATATAAACCCATTTACAATCCACTATTTTTTGCTCTTTAGGTTTATAGACAAAGACCCAAGTTTTGTTCTTAAGAAGAGAATCCATTTCCTCTTTCATGACTTCCAGCCAAAGTTTAGAATCTTTACAATTTATAGCTTATTCATAAGTCACAGGTTCAAAATTAACGGATTCCAGTTCAAAGTAGAAAGTCACAAATTCATTAGTGTTAATTCTAGTAGAAGGGATCATATTCCTTCTACCCCTGTTCCTGACTAACTGATAATTGTTAAGAAAGGTATCTTCATAATATTCTTCAGTTTCAGATTCATTTGAGGATTAATAGTATCAAATTGAGTGGACTCCACCTCAATCAAATTTTTAGAGTCAGAATTGTTTTGATCTTGATTTTCCATAACAGTTTCTTTAATCAGAGTAGGTGGTTCAGTATTCTGACTGGAAGAAGCTTTATAGGGGAACTGACTTTCATCAAATACAACATTTCTGCTAATGATGACTTTATACCCATTACTTTCTCTTTCACATAGTCTATAACCCTTTATTTTTTCTCCATAACCCAAAAAAACACATTTTTTAGATTTAAGTTCCAGTTTGCCTGCATCTTGATGAGCATATGCAGCACAACCAAATACCTTAAGCTTGAAATAGTTAGGAGATTCTCCAGGCCATAAGTGTTCAAGGACTTGAAGGATTATGGCACTTGAAAGAATTCTACTTATTAGATAAGTGGTTGTTTTAAGGGCTTCACCCCTAGAAAAATTTTGGAAGGTTAGAACTAAGTAACATACATCTCACATTTTCCAATAAGGTTCTATTCATTCTCTCAGTAATACCATTTTGTTGAGGAGTGTATGTTACTGTTCTATGTCTTAGAATTCCACTTTCTTTGTATAACATATCAAATTCATAATTATAGAATTCCAAGTCATTATCTGTCCTAAGTGCCTTAATCATTTTATTTATTTGATTTTCAATTAAGAGTTTCCATTGCTTGAAGTTTTGAAAAGTATCAACTTTGGTTTTCAAAAGAAATGTCCAAATTTTCATTGAAAAATCATCCGCAATCAGCAAGTAAAATCTAAAGCCACTAAGTGTGCTAACAAAGGCAGGACCCCACAGGTCTGCATGTAAGTAGTTAAGAACTGAGGTAGATTTATGAATTTCAGTTTTGAAAGGTAGTTTGTTTT
>CAIGRL010298677.1:0-17103 GCA_903798325.1 Fraxinus xanthoxyloides
TCCAAAACTTATAAAACTTTTTTTAAAAAAAAAAAAAAAAAAAAAATCTCGAAAAAATTAGTCTAAATTTTATTTAATCTAATTAAAACTAAACACATTTCGGTTAAAAAGATACATCCATATTAAACACAATCCAGTTAAACATAATTAGACAATTATATCTCAATTAATTAATTAAATCATATCCAAATACCCACCAGTGATCGCAACTATGAATGTAAAATCCTCAAATTGGGTAAAGTGTTGAACAATTATTGTTAAATCATATTCATTGACTCTCCATTACAATTAAGTAGACAATTAAATCTAGATTTTAATTCAAACTTACACATTTCATTTCCTTCTACTAATAATTTGCTCGGATTTTGTCTAAATTTTCAAGTCAGATCATCCATTTTTTTTTTAATAATTGTTTGATATGTTTTTACATTTTAATTTATTTTCTAAATTTTATTGTGAATTGGTATAATGATTTGGGTGGATTACTTAAATGACAGTTTTAAAATTTGACCAATGAACTTTTCGACATATTACTTTGGTGGAAATTGAATTCAAAGAAATAGAAGATTGTCCTTCAAATTGCTAAAGATATGTTAACTATTCAAATATCAACAATTATTTTCAAATCTACATTCTTTATTAGTGGTTGAATTCTTGATTTCTTTAGAAGTTCGTTGAATGCAAATAAGGCCGATGCAGTGTTTTGCCCTAAAATTGTTTCTATAATAACAAGAAACCTACAGTAATTCGTCAATATTTGAATAAAGTAGAATCATTGGATGATTTACAAAAAGTTACAGTAGTTATGTATTATCGTATTTGATCTTTTTATTCATTTTCTTTTATAAGTTATTTTATATCATTTAACATAATAAATGAATTCATGTACTATTTTTTTAATCTTTATGGGAAAAATGAATTGTGTATTACAATTGCCGATGCACACCATTTGCATTGACTAAGAGTTTAAAATATTTATATCATGTTGTTGCATTATAATGATTATAATTATATAACTTTGATTTGTAATTTTTTAATGATACAATTTATGTGTTAATGTGAAATGTTAGACTAATATTTATAATTCAACTTATTCGATATATATTAGTTTTTTCTTTGTAAAATCATGATTTTAAACCGAACCAAACTGAAAAAAAAAAATTTATTTGGATTGGTTTGGTTTAGAAATCGTAATAGTTTGATTTGGTTTGGAAAAATTTCAAATCGCGTTAAGTGGTTTGATTTGAAAATTTGTTTCAAACCGTCCAAATCAAATAGTGTTCACTTGTATGAATTAATCGAAACTAGGTAGGGGCGACTGGGCAGGAATCGAAAGATAGGATTGTTTTATTTTATTATCATTTAAAAATATTTAAGCGAGATTTCATTTAGATCACACAACTTTCAGCAATTTTATCTTGAGCGTTTAATTTTAAGAGAGATGACTTCAGTCACTGAATTTGAGTTCGTGAAGCATATTTGTACAATGCATCAAGTCAACAATTTCGATTCAATTTTGTGATTTAACATTTTTAGGCCGAACCTACCTTCAACGAATAGTCTAGGAGAAGTGGTCTACACCATTCCCATATGATTTATTAATTCTATGTCGGGTCTCAAAGCTTGCTTTCTGACATCCCATCTCTATTGAGACGAGACGTGATATGCGAAGCGTTTACTTCTAGGAGGAGTCGAGATGTTGGGACAGGTCGTCCTTTTCTGTCGTTCATAGCACTGGCGGATTCCCAACTTTTGAGATCTTTTTTTATTTATTATTATTTTCTTGATAAAATCATGTTTGATATCGATTGAAATTTAAATTTTAATCTAAATCAAAGTTAACAATTAATTTTAATAACACATTTCATGAAATCTATAACTATTTAACTTTCATAAAATTTTACTAAAAAACTGATTTTAATCTCCATTAAATAGGGGCAAAATCATAATAAATTTGATTTTTTCTCTTTTCTCTCACTCCCTTTTACTCTTTTCCTCACGCCTTTTAACAAAATATTAAGCCTTCGAATTTTTAAAATTGTATATAATTTCTCTATAATTATCACATTTACTACAAATTTTCACTTTCCAATCAAATTATCAAGTAATTAGAACCTAAATTTGCATTTTCTCATATCAAACTCTGTATATAGAATGTATCTAAACTCATTATATTCAATTCGACTTATATTTAACGAATTGTATTTATTTGATTGATTATTAGTATTAAATATTAGTTATATGTTTTTCCCTTCGATAACTTGAATTGATTGTTTGTATTAAATACANTATTAAATACATTATAAGATTTTTTAAACGTAAATATATATTTCTTGTGATAAACAAAACATTAATAAAATGACTCTTTGAAATCAAATGGATGAAAATGATTAGTAAAATATAAATGAAAAAATATTTTTTAAACGTAAATGTTTATTGTCTTAAATCAAGTATGAATAATTCAAAAATCAATAATAAAGTATTCAATTTGTACATGGTTCGATTGTGCCCCCACAACTCAAAATGTTTGTGTTTGCCCCTGGTTCATGAGGTGTGAGGTGAGTAGTGCGTTGATGTGATACTTTGTAAGCACTATTAGCCATGTTGGGTTTGAGAATGCACTACGACCTACGTAGGGTTCGAGATGATACATAGCTCATCTTTAACTTCACACGTTATAATAAAGAAAATGAAAATTCTAACAAAATTTTGAAAAGCAAAAAATCCCAATTTCAGACAAGGTGGGTTTTTGATAAATTTTGATAGTGTTGTAAACTGTAAATTTATTAGTAAATGAGAATTGTACTCCCGTAATCATAGAATTTATTATCATTGTATTCCGAATCTTTCCCCATAAATATATGAATTTAATTTTCGTTATAATACATATAAGTCTATTGATTTATATTAGAGATATTTTCAAAAATATTCAATTTTATGGGTGTCAATTGAAAGATGTCATTTCCTTATAATTCTTGCAAAAATGGCTAAATTTGATATCAAATTGTCTATTTTACCCTTAATGAAAAGATTACTTAATAATTTTTTTTTTTCAATTTGACATATATTTCGAGAAGAGCAAGGGAGTTCCATGAGAAGCCACCATACTTGTAGTTATTATCAAGGTGAGTTCATTTGCTTACATTTTTAATTAGATATTAATCAATTATTGTTGGAAAATTGAAGAAGTTAAAGTAGACAGGGCGGACCCAGAACTATTGTTCATCGGGGACAAGATAGAAGTACGTAAAAAATAATTTTAAACAATAAAGATAATATTCAAAAGGTAATACTTTCTTTACCTCATCATTTTCTTGAAAATTAGTTTCATCAATACATGCTTCATTCACTTCATCCTTTGCCTCAACATTTTCTTCAATAGAAATGTCATCGATGCGTTGTTTCTTAGCCTCAACATTTCCTTCAATAGAAATTTGAGATATTCGATTAAAATATCTCAACATATCTTCCTACAAATCAAACAAAGAATACATAAATATACTAGTGAACCAGCCAAGAGGTTACACAAGCTTTCTAATGAAAGAAAAACTGACCAATTCAAGACATATAGAAAGCAGACATTAGGACCACTTGAACAAAATAAACAATATTAGATTATTAATGACGGCATTAATTAACTAATTAACACTGTATGGGGAGTGGGGACATCAAACGTAAGATTTCTACTATACTTGTTAAACAACTCATGTTGTCTAAATATTCCCAGTAAAGGATAAAAGGATGTTGTAACGCACTAATGCTTGCGAGGGAATACAACTGTGTGATGTCACATTCTTTATTCAGTATTTATGCTTATACAAGTAAAACTTGATGAGGAGCAAAATACACAATGTTTCTGCTAATTATAATGCCACAAAGAGAAATCTGAGGACTTGATGAAACCAGAATCCAAAGAAGCTCAAGTGCCAAAAGTGATGTAAATTATTATCTATTACTAGAAATAAACAACACCCCAATTGACCATATGTCAAAACATTAGTACTTTGTGACATTAGTACTTTGTGACTTCCATGACTGATCTATGAATTCCAAACTTACATTCCATTATTGATGTACAAAAATAACCAAGAAAAGACATGCAAAATTTATACATATTAAGTAGCCAATAATGCTTTTCTTCATCCGTTCATTAATAAGAATAATGTATGTAACTAGTCCAACATCTCATTTCCCTTACTGCATAAGCACATCTTAGAACTAATTGATGAAGAAACCATCTTATACAACTGTGAACATTCACACCAACTTAGATGAAGAAACCACGAGCCAACAAGCTAATTGATGGCTTCTTAGAACTACTCCTTTATAAAACTAGGAACCTCACATCTCATTACCTAGCTTGATTGCTTGTTCTTGCTTCACATTTGGAGTGCAACATTAATAGAAAACCACATCCGAAATAGTTCACCCGAAAAAAAAAAAAGGCATAAGTGAAAATATACCAATAAGGCAACAAGAAATGAAATTGCATAAGTGAAAATATACTAGCCGCAGCACCGCTAATTGGAAGGGGAAGGGATTAAGGAAATTGGGGGAAGGGTAGGGATTGGGAATTCGGTTTCGGTTTCGGGGGAAGGGGGAGGGGAAGTGAAAAGGGAAAGAAAGGGAAGGCCATAAGCTCAGAAGTATGGGCTTCTTTTAAGCATATACATTTCTTCATGGTGGGCTTCGGTAGTTGGGTCATGGGTGGGTTGCTCTGTTTTTTTTTTGTAAGGCGAAAATTCAATAGCCCACTGGGCCCTTAATGGGTCAGCACTTGAAAGTAGACATTCCATTAATACATAAAAAGAGGTATATGATTCCAACTTTGAAGAAATAATTTGATTTCAGGTCAACAAATTTAATTTCATCCAAATTTGAAGTTGATTTAGCTCTCGTTATTTCTTGGTATGAGGTATTTTTCTTTGAAATCTTATTTTTACTGATAATTTGTGTTTAGTAATTGTTTTTATATATTTGATTTTATTGAATTAGATTATCCAAACACGTAGTAGATATTTGCTGTAACAACATTCTTCAATAACTTAGGTAGATAATAATTTCAAATACTTCTATATTGAGAATGTCATTAATGGTGGAATAAAATCTTTTCAAAAATTGTGGTTGAAGTTGAAGAAAATGATAAATGCATATGTTGAAGTCAATCCCGACATGTCATTCTCGACATTTTATAAACGTCGAGAATGATATTTTAAATGTAATTCTCGATATTTTCAATGTCGGGAATAACATTAAACACCAAACAAAATTAGGGAACATTTTGTGCACATCGTTTCACATATTGCATGTGGCTAGCATCTTCATTTTAGGTATTCGTTATTAGCTGATATTATTTTCGTTTATGACATGCAGATATGAGAAATATTATGAGATTCATTGTCTTGTACGGTGGTACATTCATCAACAAGGACGACTAGTGGAAGTGGTTAGATGACCGAACAACATCAATTGTTATTCGACGTGATATTAGATATGAAGAGCTTGTACACTCATTATTTGAAAAATTGAATATTGACAGATTGAAGTTTCGAATTCAATTGAAATTTAAAGTTTTGAACATGAATATATCCCCTGCTAATGTAGTCGACGATGAGGATTTGCAATGGTATATTTTTGTTCACACACAAGCAGCCTTGTGTGTAATTGCAGATCAATATGATGCTGGAGAACACGAAGTGCATGTTGGAGTTGACCTTTCTCACCAATAGAAGATGCATTGTGTGGACGTGACAAAATGGGCGTGTGTGAATTACAAGAGTCACAAATGATTCATACGGATGTAAATTTGGGTGAATGGAATTCGTATATTGGAAATGGAATTCATTCGATCGATTAAGAGGACATTGAGAAGAATCAGATCTTCTTTAGCAAGAAATAGCTACACATAAGGCTTTGATTGAAGGTTTTGACAGAGAAGTTTCATTTCAAGCTTAAAAAGTCGAATCCTAGATCTCTTATCGTGTGTTGTGTTGATACCATATGCCATTAGCTAGTGCGACATTCTAAGATAAGAACTTTAGACATATTTAATATTCGAAAGTACATACCTGAGAACACATGTTGTTTAGACGTTCGGCGGAATGCACAAATTCATGCAACAAGTGCACTAATTAGACATCACATAACACAACGATTGATAAATGCAAACCACCCATATGTAACTGTCGGTATTATTGGCGATATGGAACGTGAGTTAGATGTACGAATTAGCTATAATAAAGCTTGGAAGGGGTAAGGAGAAGGGCCTTCAAATTCTTCGTGGTTCACCTGAAGAAAGTTTTCAAAAATTGTTGTCATACTGTCACATGTTAACTATTAGAAACCAAGAACCGTCACACACATTGATATTGATATCAACAATAGGTTCTTATACTTCTTCTTAGCATTCGGGCCTAGTATACGTGGTTTTCGAGAGTACGTGAGGTTGGTAATTTGTGTTGATGGGAATCAATTGAAGGGCAAGTATAACATAATACTACTAGTAGTTGCAGCGTGAGATGCCAACATGCAAATAAATCCTATTGTTTGGGGGGTTGTCATGGGGAAACAAATGCATCGTGGTATTGGTTTTTCACGAAGTTGAAAGATATCATTAAGGACTCAAATCAGCTAGTGTATGTGTTGGACAGGAAGTAGAGCATTAAGTAGGCCATTACAAGGCTATTCTCGCTTTCTCACTACGGTGCTTCATATGGCATATCGAGAAAAATCTTACTGTTAGGTATAGTAGTAGCAATGTCATTTTTTTGTTCAAACGTGTAGCGCTAGCATACCGTCTTTCAAAATTCGAGCAGTTTATGACACATATTAGAACTATTTGACTAGCAGTGGCTTTCTATTTGGAACGTGCTGATTTCTCCAACTAGTCACAGGCAAATCTTGTTGGTAATCGGTACAACGTCATGACTAATAACAGTGCGGAGTTACTAAATGCAGTCCTCAAGCGACAACGAAGTTTCCCTATAACCTCGTTGGTCGAAAACATTACATCGTTAATGCAATAATGGTTCTTTGAGAGGAGAAACGCATCTACCAATTGTCAGTGTCTTGACACCAAAAATGGATGAGGAATTGAGAAAATTGTTTGGCGCTGGTGCAACCCTGCAAATATGAAATTTGGATGAATTCATTTTCGAGGTAGTGTGGGTGCAAAAATGTATAATATCGACCTTATAGGTAACACATGCTTATGTCAAGAGTTTCTATGTGTACATGCATTCCAAGCTGCTTGCAAAAAGGGTAAATCACTGTATGACTTGTGTCTCCTTACTGCACCACAAAGTGTTGGCGAGCTGGGTACACAAAAGTGCCTTACCTATCAGAATGGAGTCAGATTGGGTTGTTCCGCATGCCATTCGTTTCATCGAAGTGTAGCCCCCAAATATACGTAGAGCACCAAGTCGATCTCCTACACAACGTAAACAATCAAGAACTGAAAGGTCGACCAGCGCATGAAAATGTGGCATCTATGGTGAGTTTGGACACAACATGCAAACATGTAGGAACTCGACACCTTTAAGTAACACGTGCACTTGAATGACATTATGTATTTTGACCGTGAAATAATTTGCTATCATGGATTATCAATGTTTTGAAAAAATATTTGATGCATTACATGCTCTCTATCTTTTTTGTTTCCAATTTTAATTTTCTTAGTGTATTAATAGGTTGGGTTTCCTTTTATTACTTCATGACTGAAATTTTCTTAATCATTATATACACAATTTGGTAATGGGTACGAAGGAAGCCATGAATGGCTCGTTTTCCTAAGTCACTGGACATACAAAATGGTACTCACAACAAAAGCATGCCATAACTGTCTGTATTTTGTAGGTCACTACTTATACAAAATGGTGATCACCACAAAAAATACCCATTACCTGTATAGATTTTTATATCACTAGACATACTTCAACATTTCATTTATAACGATTGCATATTCTACATATCCTCCACAACGGACAAAGAGGACATCGTATTGTCATCCTCGTCGTCGGAGTTTTTTATGATCACATCTTCATTTACGACAGGAACCACTCCAACGTTGTCATCCAAGAAGACGTGGTGTGCTTCCGGTGGCACTTCTACTGGGACAGTCTCACGATTGACGATATGATCACCCATTCCAACTTTGAATGGCTAAATTCCTTCGTTTAGATCCGAAAATGAGATGGGATAAAAGCTTACCTTACGACGGCAATTCCCCAATTGAGGAACATATGGAACAAAAACATTGACATCTTCAGAGTCGATGACAATCGGGTTGTCCGCTGACGACCCGGGTGGGGAGAAGTTAATAGCAACATCGATATGAGAAGTTTCTTGGGTTGATGAAGACATAATCAATGGAAGAATTTGTTAATGCTAGTAATTTCATATTCAAGCCAAGGTCTTTGTTTTATAGTGGATGAGTATGTATTATTCAATGCACTAAATCTTTGTGCACCAAATCCATCTATTTTTATTTACATTTGATTGATATTTAATTTCACATCATTGAGTGTAGATCTTGTACTTGTGATAGGAGGAGTTTCTTGGTTGGTTGGATTGCTTTTTTTCTCAACATTTCATGCCTTTCTCAATACTTGAAAAGTTGTTATCAACATTTATTTTTGAATCATCTCGACACTTGACATCAAATTTGTCTAGAACAACATTTCGATCGAAACAGAAGATTTCTCTACATTTCATACGATTTTCTCGACATTTGATATGTGGTTCTCAACATTAAATATTTGTCAATCTTGACGCTTGATATGTCAACTGTCAGGAACGATAGTTCGTAAGTAACTGAATGACTCGTGTACGATTTTCTCCATTTCAATTCTACATCAACACTAAGAACTATACCATCAACCAAAACATCTGCCTAATGATGATAAACAAAACGACAATGTCAATGCTTTTTCCAAAAACAATACCATGGTACCCCAACATTGTAAAGTAACTACGAAGCCCTCTTACGCTTTCGGTGACCAGAATGTGTAAACAGAGTCCGAGTGTTAGCACTAGGCACCTTAACCCTGATGGATCAATGTTGGGATGGCGGTGGAACATTGAAGTTAATGGGATCCACGGTGGTGGAACCACATCTGAGGACCTCTTAAACGAGCCATCGACGTTACGACATCCATTTCGGTTACCTCGACATGCAAATACGCAGTGTTCGACAATGACAAATCATCATAATCATCATGTACATGCATATCTTCATTGCCGACAGCACAAACAAATCCACCGTAATCATCACTCGCCTTGTGTCCCCCAATTTTTGTCATTACATTCTCGTACCTACGTTTCATTATATTTATCTAATCTGTCACATGGTCCTTCATACAACGCATATGATCTCCTATTTCCTTCTTGATACCATTGAACTTCATGTTCATTTCCTCTCTCAGTTCGCCCAACCTTACATCAAGCATCTCTCTCTATTCAGCGAACATAGCTCTTATCTCATCCAAAGACACATGTCTCACTGCTAGACAATTTCCCATGCTAGAAGATGATGGCAAGTCCTGGATTGGATTGCGATGCCCTCCGTCTCCACCTTCATCATCACTGAAATCACTCAGACGAAGTCCACTTATGTTAGCTCGCCTAGATTTCTTATCTCGATTGTTCTTATTATTTGGTAGCACTTTACCTTCTGGTGGACAATCTTATATTTCAATTGACTAAAGAATGAAACTGTCCAGAACGGGGTCTATAGCATCTTCGAATGGAACTAAATCGGCAAAATATGACTGCAATTCTTCTTCAGCAGTAGCACGCAGCGTCGACCACAAGTGTACCTGTAAAGGGACGAAAAGTAATCAAAATCAATTAAAATATATGCTAAAAGTATTAGTTCAGTTATGTATGTGAATTGCTCACATGTGTCTTGTCAAAGAAATCTGAATATGTTCTTGAATGAGACTGTCTCGTGCCAAACCATAACATCCTCGAAATGTCATCACCAATCTTACTTGAAAATCGAGCTCCCAACTCTGGGATTGCCTCGTACACCCACAACTACAATACATTTGTAATAGTGGTTACCATATATGGAGAGACATAAAAATGTGCAATTCATAGAATTAGAATAAAATACAGACACGTGTATACCTAAACAGCAAGAAGGGATCCGTACAACGTGTAAGACATCCTGTTACAAACGTTGACCTTTGCCAAGTCTGCTTTTCTCCTCCATCCACGGAGCAGTGATTTGATAAGAGGTTTAAAGCTTACCGTCCCACATGGATAGGCATTGAAGAAATCCAAGTTGTCCACAATGGAAAGAGCATTGGGATGTATCCCCACATTCCAATCTCTAGAATTGAATATGTCTTCAATAATTAGTGCCAACTCAAGCTTGTAACAATCGTTATGGTTGGCACATTTTAGGAAAACCTTCTCCTAGTCGCTACAAGTAATTCAATCTCTATTGGTAAATATTTTGTCCCATAGTCGAGTTTTCGCGAGGATTTTATCGAAAGCCGACCCTTTAGGTAATTCACCACACTTCAAGCCAGTAATTAATGCGTACTCTGGCAATCCGGATCTTGCAAGCATTCACCTTGAACCAAGCCTCGAAACGTTTTGGACAAATCATAGATCTATTTACCATTTTATGAATTAATTAGGCAGATAGTTTGAGTTCTGGCAGTTTTGCAACATGGCCTATATAGCTTTCCTCAAACATATTATTTTGTTGTTCATCAAACTTGTTGAGGACAATTGTTATGTACTTGATGTTGCTAACTTGTGAAATTTGGCCAGTAACACGTTCTTCCTCCGGAATTCTATAGCGGTTGAAGAAGGCATCTACAAATAACTAAAATGAACAAGACAAAGAATATAAGAACTTATAAAGGAAGAGTGAGATATGCAATAATAAAATCCATGGCTAAATTGTCAAAATTAGACATTTCTTGAGATTTTGTCATGAAATATATATAATTTTCACAAAAAAAAAAAAAAAAAAAAAAAAAAAATAAAAAAAAAAAAAAAAAAAAATAATTTTTTTAAAAAATAAAAATTAAAAAAAAAAAAAAAAAAAAAAAGGAATATGGACATTACTACAATAACAAGTAAGGGTTTTAATAAATTAATCTTTAATCCAATATTATCGAGGGCACAATTTGAAGTGGTTCATTCATGTGTGAATTTCCCAAAGAACGACTATAATACAAAAAAAGTATCACACCACGCAATTCTCCCAAGTGTACTGGCACAATTTTCTATGAGTGATTTGTTGAGCCCATACGCAATGAAAGACAACACTACGAATAAGTGAGAACAAAGACTACTCTTTTTTCAATATTTTAGTTGATACTGATGCACACATGCCGCAACTAAACAAGAATAAAGTGTTACTCTTGATTCTTTACAATGTATAACAATAAAACTCAAGTTTAGCATTACAAAACTCAAGCATCATTAAGAGAACTTGCAAAAATATTAGTACCAATCAATTTTATTGAAGTTGTATACTAAACAACAAGTCCAATAAATCACACACAATAAATTTCTAGCTGACTTTTTCCGAAGTTGCCACTTTTTTTGTTATGAATAGGTCAACTTTTTATGTTAAAAAGGAACTTATCTGAAAGTTACTCACACTTTGCTTACAAAATAAGTAATCTATTCTAGAAGTAATTTTTTTTAAGATTAAGGAAACGTGCCCTTACTCTTAAACCTATAGTATTGTGTTTCTTTGACCATTATTTCAAGTTAATTTGTGTTGTTATTTATCGCTAAATAACCATTCAAGTCCCCCACCCCCTGTAAAACACATTCAACCCTCTTTAATCATATGCAATACATCATCTTCAAGTCATCTTTCATTACAAACAAAAAAGCCTAAATACCTAAAACAATCACTCTTTATGATAATGAATAATTTGTGGTGATTCTATGCACTTCATCTTAACTCTATTTAATCTAAATTCTCCAGGTTCTAACTTAAATAATAACCCCGTCTTAGAGATTAGCAAATAATATCAACAAAGGAACGTTATCACAGATCTTTCATAAGCCCATCTATGACTAAAGCAAAAGTTATGGACTAAGATAGTACTATATCCAAGCCTGCATTGATAAGAAAATCAATGCTACCGCCACTAGTCAGATTCGTGATTATGTCATTATGTATATCCTGAATGATGCTGATGTATCTAACATGAATTCCTCTTACGATGAAATGAAAAGATGAGGGAGAAAGGAACATGATATGCAAAAATTCTTACACTATTCGCTCACAGATCAATGCATAAACTCATGAAATTTCATGAATGCTAACATTAATAAACGAACAAAAGAATATAATATTTTGTTCCAACATTACGGGTGACATAGTATTTTTCTTGCATATCTAAGTAATAGTAGTAGTAAGTTTATCAAACTGCTCGTTCTTCATATTTCAACTTTCCTTAACTCCATTATGGTATTATCTAAAACAAAGAATGGAAAAACATCCTCGTGAAGAGTGCATCGACCAAAAAACATTAAAAAATTGTACGGACATAAAAATTGACCATAAAATGTGTAGAAACTCTACAAGATTCAAGCAAAAATTGGATGGAATTTAACCAAATCAGAGTGCAAATCAGAATCAACCTCCAAAACCTCTACAACCAAAAATTTGGACCTAACACATTTCGAGTGTAAATTAGATTCAGCCCTCAAAACATATACATTACTAAGACCAATTTGTAACTCTGACTTTTAACTTATCTAGAAATGTATCTTTGCCGTCGTGCCTTTGTATGGCTACGGAAATATTGTTGTTTCAGGCTGAAGAAGAAGAAGCAATTATCTTAAAGATCTTCTATTGAAATTGTAAACAAATTAAATTCCCAGAATGATGTACTTACAGGATTCAGCAGGGCGACTGATGAATGGCGTGGGCGACTAATGAATGACAATTGGCGTCAGCGATTAGGTGGAAGAAAGTCGGAGTTGAGAGAGATTAGGGCTTGAGAGAGAGAGAGATTAGGGCTTGAGTTTTGGTTTATGATTTTCACGAGTTTTGTAAGAATTTTTTATTTTTTTAGTTGATGGGCTAGGTCATATGGTTGTGACGGGTTTGATGGGCAAACTATCAGATCGAACTAGTCCATTTCAATAGAATCTAACTAAAAATTATGTATAAAACTGATTAGAATTGATTTCCATGTGTAAACCCATCACCCTAACTGATTCAATCAAAATCCAGCTAAAAATCGTGAAAAAATTGGTGGTTATTGATCAATTTCTAGGAAGAAGGTAGTATTTAATGCATGAATTGATATTTGTACTTTTTCAAATAGATATCATAAATTATGTGTCAAATTTCTATTTGCTAAACAATTTTATTTATTATATGATAACATTTGTAATAGTAGTGGAATTTGAAATTTTCATTAAGGACATTTTGGTCTAAATTTTAGTAAAATGGACAAGAAATTTTGTACATTTTTGCAAATGATCATGGAAAAGTGGACATTTTTTTGAAATTTCCACTTTAATAATTAATATTATCTATTCTCTTTTTCTTTCTTTTCATACTCTCTAAAAAATTATGACAAATTAGTTTGAAGGTACATCCAATCTCAAATCATACGCGCTAAACCACTCTCTTTAAATCCGCGCATACTCTCGATTGGTTCACTATGGAGAAAAAGCATGAAATTTTTGACTTGTTTTTGGCTTCTTGGGGGCTGGTGGACATACTAATTTACAAGGAATTTTTTATTTTGCAAGGATTGGTGTTCTTGGACTCTCTTTGACCTCATCCTTTTTTAAAGCACTTTTCTTCAAGCTTTTCTGTAATACCGGCCGCAAGTGCTGCTATGGAATTCTTCCAACACTTGGAGGATTTGGAAATGATTTCGGACACGGCGTTAAGGAAGAAGCCAAGTTAACTTAGCATAATATTGGAAAAATAATTTCTTGCAAAAAAAAAAAGGTAACATTGCTTCATCTGTATCCAATAGAAATTCCAATTCATTTTGTATCACAAACGAAAGGATGGAAGATAATATATTTTTTGCTTTTTTATCGTTTGATTAATTATCACATTCTTATTCTTTTTAATATGTAGTATAGTCCATGAATTTAGTATTTGTATATCTGTCTACTATAAAATATTGTTACTCTTGAAGTAACACTTTATAATTTTCATTATTATTCTAGGTAGATTCTACCTACTCTCGAAGAGAATGATTACATACGATCTAACATAAATTATATTTTTACTTCTGAAAAGTAAAATATTATACAATATATTTTCTATTATAATAATATTTGATTGTGTCTGAAGAACGTTAATGACTATTTTAAATATTCAGAAAATATCAACATATTGTTTTTGAAAGAATAATAATAAAATACAATGTGCTCTCAAAGTAGCACATGTTTTGAAGAATTTTATCTTATTCTGTTCCTAAAGAAACATAAATGAAACAATTCAATATTGATTGTAATTTTTAAACGAAAACAATTTTTTATTTTAATAATATTCAAGAACAATACTAATTTATCGTTCTAGAAGAGCATACAATTCAATGTTTTAATATTCTCAAAGAATGTCATATTAGTGTTTTTGAAAAGCAAAACTTGAAATAATAAGATTTAAGATGGATTATCAAGATATCTGTTTAACACATAGTGCAATTATGCACACAATTTTTCAAGATAAAGTACCTAAAATCTAATATTAGTAAAAAATAATGTTAATACGATATATTATATTAGTTAAATATTTTAATTTAACTTGTGCTCCTAAAGAAGCACAACTAGAAATTATATTTGTACTAAATGAATATGGCGTTGATGTTTTAGAAGAAGCAAAATCCACCTTATATAAATGTTTTAGAAATAATCTTATCTACTCCTGAAAAATATGATATTTTATTTTCAATTTCAATATGCCAAAAGAATATTGATGTATTGCTCCAACAAAACTAAAACATATTAATATTCTTGAAAAATATAAATTGTGATAATGAGGAAGCACAAATTTATACATATTAATATTTTAGAAGATTATTATAATTAATTTAAATGTATCACTATTCCTGAAAAATATTGTTATATTATTTGTGAATAATTATAATTAGGGATATATCAATTCTTCAGAAAAATATTGTTTTGATATTATAGAAGAGTCAATACTGCGTTATGTGAAAGAATAAAAATTTACTGTTGATAGTAATTTATTCTCTACTAAATTAAAAGGAAACCTGCTAAATTTCTAAAAAGTGTGTACAATCAAAACAAACGCTATATTGAACCAGAAGTTCAATTTGATTTTATTGTTTGACAAGATTAGTTGAAGCATCATAGGATTAATAATGATGCGAGATAAAAATTAAAATGGATATTCAACGAAGAACTAGAATTTTTTTTTTTAAATCCAATGAGTTTCTATATATTATTTGTTTTCTTTATCGACAATTGATCATTAAACATCAATGACTAAAATAGTGAAGTGATTTTCTATATTTCTGAACATTAATTAAGATGATAAATGGGACATCATCATCCTCCACGTTGATCATCAAAATTTTATTTGTATCCAATAAGTTTGATACATATAGTAGATGATTGCACAATGTTCGCAACTAGAAAGTCTGCAAATTTGTTGTTCAAATTTTAAATTATAAGCATAGTTTTCAGATTTTACAATTAAGACGATGTGTTTTGTTAATACTAATGATCCTAAATATCAACTTTTTGATAAGTATTAGTTAAGATATCGATAAATGACTTAATATGGTTGCTTGTTAAACGCCTTCAATTAATTGAGAACAAAGTGCTTTCCATTTTTTTTTAAGGAATGCTATTACGCATCATACAAATATCATAGTTCTCCACATTGTTATTTGTTTACGGTAGGAGGTTAATTTCTTCATCAGATTATTTGATAGTGCAATTAATTCACCACATTACATTGAGATGAAAAGTAAAGAATTTTGAAAATAATTGAGTAGTTTGAATTTTTATCTCGGGTGGATGATATATTATAAAGCGGTTTGTTGATTATTGTCAATTGACTAAGAAACTCTCTCAACATTAGGGGCAAGAATTAAGAAGCTGGAAATATGCATTTACTGATCAAGGAGATTAACAATATCTCATACATTAGTTTTAAATGCTTCAATTAGAATTAACGTCCCGAATGACAAATAGTTAATATTATATTTGATATATCTATGATGCGTCTAAAACGTGAATACATTCGATTCTAATATAAAATCTCCAAACAAAAATGGAGCAAATAACAAAGATAGTCCCATTAAAGAGACATACACTCTTGATGAACATTTAGACATAACAAATTATAAAATCCAGAAGAAGTTCAGGTACTTGATATATTGAAAATTGAGACATTTCAATAAGTTATGTTGTTACAAAAAATATAATCGAAAAGAAAAAGCTGTCGACAACACCCTTATACATAATGTACCTCTTCATATTATAAATAGAGAGGAAAGTAAAATAAATTTATTGAAGTATATCAACCGAAGTAATAATCGACCAAATAAAATGACACGATCATACTACAATTGAATTTACTAGTGAAACTTAAAATTCTTAGACGCGATCCTAGTAAAATTGAAATTACTAGAGAAACCTAAAGTTTCTGGATATACAGTCTGAACACCTAACGGCGTATACTTATGTAATATAAATATAGAAAAAATAAAGTCGTAATATGAAATATATGACTCTTTATAATGAATTCCGTGGAAACTTGTGTAAATAGATAAAATATCACGTGGTAGATGTAATCACAAGTCTCTAATTTATTATTTAACAATGCATGAAATTTGACATGCATATAATAAATTTGATTATATCCAATTTATTTGACATGGCTATTAATGTTGCCTTGAAAGATTTAGAGCCTGTTGGTACGGCTTAAAATTCAATTAAAATTAAAAATATGGCCGCTATTGGGTCTCACCTATCTAATAAAAGTCAATAATAACGGCTATATTTTCAATTTTAATCCGATTTTAATCTCTACCAAACACCCTCTAAGTTTTCTATTGGTGATTTACCTATTTTAAATTTCACTTCACGAATAAATGTGGTACAATTATATCTTTTTCA